>JAEMWC010000248.1:102500-115000 GCA_016490735.1 Pachyseris speciosa | reverse complement strand
TAGATATCTGTTCGGTGAAGGGTAATTCGCCTTGCGCTTTCGGCGTCGATTAAAGAGTGCACTCGGATTTTCGTAACTAAAACGTGGCCTAAAATATTCGAAATGGGAAATCATAGCCCCTGAAGTTTTCGGAAAGGTCGTAATTGCTGTTTTAGGCAGTCAAAAAGGTCAGCTACCATTTTCGGAAAGAAATAGTTCCCTAGAAAGTTCGTGGAAAGTTCATTTCAGCTTGCATTTTCTCAAAGGAAGATTTTGTTCCCTAACATTTTCGGGCAGTTAAAATTTCAGCTAGGGAATCCGAGCAGATGAATTTCTTCTAGCTTATGAAAACATCACTTCAAACAGACATCAAACACCATAACGCACCCAAAAATGCCTTTCTATAGCTTTTGGTTGATTTTGCTCGTTGGGTGCCCCTGAAATCTCAAATTGAGTTTGACATTAGCGTGACCTGGGTATAGAGAAATCGTCACTGCCTCAAGTGAGGTCTGATAAATCGGTTATGGAGAGCAAATTCGGCCAGCAAAGGGACACTATAAGAGTTTTTGTCACTCGCGTTTTTATGGTTCCATTTCTTCATGTTCTGCGCTTTGTCTCGCCAATGCATAGCACTTGACAACAGCAGACACATTACTTTTGTTTGCCAATCAGGGGCACCCAATGAACCAAATCAACCAAACGCTGTAGAAAGGCATTTTTAAGTACCACATGGTATTTGAAGTCTCTTAAAGTGATGTTTTCATAAGCTAGGAGAAGTTGATCTGTCCGGATTCCCTAGCTGAAGTTTTAATTGTCCGAAAATGTTAGGGAGCAAAATCTTCCTTTGAGAAAATACAAGCTGAAATGAACTTTCCAAGAACTTTCTAGGGAACTATTTTCTTTCCGAAACTGCTAGATGACGTTGTTGACTGTCAAAAACGGCAATTATGACCTTTCCGAAAACCTCAGGGGCTATGATTTCCCAATTGCGAATCTTTTAGGCCACGTTTTAGTTCCGAAAATCCGAGTGCACTCCTTAATCGACGCCGAAAACCCAAGGCGAATTACACTGCACCGAACAGATATCTACCGAAACTTGCCGTTGGGTACCCCTGGCCAATGCCGCATTCACGGACCTTTGTAATTTTCTTACCCCCGCAAGAGGACTGTAGACCTTCCTGAAATGGGGAATGCAGATTGCAACAGACCTTGTCGCATTGCGTGTTTGACCAATCTTAGTTGCTTGGGTATCAAAGCATTTTACGGTGAAATCTTTTCATAAAACGCTCATTGTTTTATTTAAACGGTAACGTTTACTGTTTTTTTTTTTACGTTTACTGGTTTGTTTACTGGTTTACGTGATGGCCTGTTGTTTAGCCCTTAAATTCTTTCTCTTCTGTTTTTTTTTTCTACTTTTTCTTTTCAGATTGTCGTTTCATTAAGTGCAGTTTAAACGCTGTTTCTACATGCAACATGTTCAGATCGTCCAGTTTCCTCTGGGGCCGAGCACTCGGCGAGTGCACTGGGTTCCACCGTTAGAAATTCGGAACGAACGCCGAACTCACTTGGTAAGATGCCCAGTTAGAGTTCCATTTAGCCCCGTCCAGCCGTGTGCTTTTCCGATAATGAAAAGAAAAACAGATTTATAAAAACGTATGCCATCTCATCAACACCAGTCCGTTTTCCTTTGAATCACTATCTTCCGTCATCAGGATAAAACGATCGGAAACAGTTTTTCCTAGTGACCTCGCCTTTTCTAGTTACCTCATCGTTTACGAAACCTCTGTATAGCTGTTTTTTTGCGGTCCACTCCGCGTAAACGGTAAATCCGTCTCCGTTTCCTGAAATCTCATCTTTGAAAAAATCTCCATTGTCAAATAAAAGTGATCAAAACAGGATACGTAGTTAGATAATTAGGTTCAACGCTTGGGCAGAAATTAACACAGCTGCGCATGCGTATATATGGTGGAATGTTTAAAGACCTCGGAGCTCCCCCCTTTTGCTTACTTCAGCCAAAGGTTACCAACGGCTAATTGGTACATCATGAACCAGAGGTTTTCTCTTATTGGTCTAGTTTCATTTGCAGTTTCATTTCTGCAAACTAATTGGGTGATTTTTGCTCGCCATACAAGGATTAGTGTTGTACACAAGCAGGAGCTCCTGACACAAGTACGCTTGTTTGTACAGCTTACAGTTATGCTTGCGCGCTAAGTGAAGGGCGGGAACATTGTGTTGGGACTGGAAATTTCTGGTTAACCCGGTTGAACTGTTAAGGTAACGTAGGCTTAAGCACGGGAAAATATTGCTATAACTGGAAAGGTCTGGAAATTAAGGTTGAACCGGTTGAATGCTGTTGTGCCTTAATGCAACGAGCAAATGAACTGAAACTGAGTCTCTGCTACTGGAACAAAAGCAATAGACTCCTTTCAGTTGATTCCCAATGTGGAGTGCAAAACAATTAGACTTCGTTGACCAATCACATCAACGACCAGAGTACTTATACCATCTCCTGGCGTTACTCAAATCACTTGACTCTGATGATGACTTCCGTTCAGGTTGTCGAAACGTCAGTCAATGTCACCACAAATAATCTTTCTCAGGAAGACACTCACCCGGATACGATGGCCCACGAGTATCACGGCAAAAGTATTAATTTAATACTGCACTATTTAAAAAATTGCGTCGACATTAACTTTAGTTTAGTAACTAAGTTTTATGTAAGGAATCTTATTTTTAAACTAGCCAAAATAAAGATATGGTAACCACTGCAAAGGTTTGTGAACGTCACAGCAAAAGTTTGTGAACACCACGGCAAAATTTTGTGAAAGCCACGGCAAAAGTTTGTGAACGCCACTTTGTGAACGTCAGTTAGTAACTAGTTATGATATAACTCCTGGGTTAAAACCATTTACGATTTTAAACAATAAGACTGTTTTGCATTTGAAAGGTTTGTTTCTCTCAGGAGAGAAAACAACATTGTTTTGTCTTCCCGATTGGGAATTACTGAAAGTGGTCTGTATAATTAGGCTGCGCTATTTAACATGGCAAAATTTCAATTTTGCTACTGCACTGCCTTAAAAAATATCGCTATGTGACATGAAGAGGAGGGCGTCTTGTTAACTTCCAAGTCTTCCGTCTCTCCAATATAACCTTACCACATTCGCAGGGAATCTTGTAGACTACTCCGTCTTGTTTTACTGGATCGATACCGTCTTGTTTTTTAGGTCGCACTAGGTGTGATCTAAGAGTTGTGTCAGATCTGAAAACAGTCCGTATGCCTTGTTGTTGTAGGCAAACGGCGAAGAGCCTCCGATGTGCCTTTGACGTATGGCAGAACCACAGTAGATTTAATTTCGAGTTCAGGTTCTTTAGTGGTTGTTCGTCCCTTGGTTTTCGTAAGATTTTTTACAAACGAAAACGGATAACCGTTGGAAACAAGGACCGATGAGAGGTGTTTCTTTTCATGAGAGATAACTCATGGTTTTGTTATGAGGTGTTTTGATCGATCGTACAGACACTTGACAATACCGTGTTTTACAGATTGCGGGTGGTGTGAATCATACGCTAGGTACTGGTCAGTGTGTGTAGGCTTTCTGTAAACACTGTTAGAGAGGCATCCATTCGAATCCTTGATGATCAATCAACGTATCAAGGAAGGGAATTGAGTTGTCATTGTTATTTACGGGAAAGTGGAATCGACAAATTCATACCACGCGAGAACCATGTTATATAAAAGCCACTTAGATACCGACATTAACTATTATTTCTAGGATTTTAACACAATTAGTCTAATGGAAATTAATTTATTCCTTTTGTTATGCACAAAAAATCATCACTTGTTAATGTGGGTTTCATGTTTGAACCAAATCTTGGTTTGTTTATCTAATGCGGGTTTTAATTTTTAAAGATATGTGTTGTTTGACTTGTACAATTTCTTATTTTATTTACAGTTTAAGAAACTTTGAAGGATTCATTTCGGTTATTTCTGTTTTGATTGCTTTAACCGAAGTGTAAAAAGACAAAGAAAAGTCATTTATTTTAAATTGACGAGTACGCGAAGGCCGCCCAAAGCTTGTATTTAGTGGCGCTTAACCGCTGTTGCCATGGTAACATATTCCAAAATGGCGTTCCACGAAGGTTGATTATCAATCAGGAGGGTTTTATACCTCCTAAAGATGGATATGTTAGACTACTGCAAAACGTTTAACATGGTAAAAAGTAGCTATACTAACCAGGAATCTACTGAACTAATTTCACAGGAAACGGCTGTCCCGAAGACTCCGCAGAAAAAATGCAGAAATTGTGGTTGAATCCGTGCAAAGCTTGTCAACACAGCCTGGAGATTTATCGCTATATCGGTCTGCCACTAGTCACAACAACTTAAACGAGTCTACCGACAAGAAACTTAACCCACTGAAGGACGTAGCGAGGAATAACGGGATGATTTCGACGATTAATTCGAGAACACATCAAAGGGTAAACTTCGAATGCGAGCTGACTTTTGCTCCGAAGCTGAATGCCTTGAGTATCAAACTTGCGAAGGAACGAGGCGAAAAGATTCGAGCGGGGACTGATAAAAGAATCGCTAGCTCGAACGACGAGTTCACTTTTAAACCTAAAGTGAGCTCGAATAGTGTCAAAATCATGCAACAGCTCAAAACGACATTTATGGATCGACAACAAATGCATGTGGAAAAACAGAAGCGATATGTGAGTACACTGCATACTTGACTTTGACCCAATCACAAATTTTAGTCATTGCGTTTTAGTAAAATTAAGAGGTTGTTTTAAAGGTGAGTGAGTTATAGGCACTTAGCATTGACGGAATATTGTGCTCGAACCTCTTCGTTTAAAAAGCTCCTTTCTGAGAACTGCCGACAGCTAAACATGTGCAGTTGTACAAAAGCACAGTTGGTAATGTAATATTTTCGAGTACATCATTGAAGTCGTGGTAATTTCAAAAGTGGCATGTTTACGATGTGTTTCAGCTTGCGAGGCTGTGTTAAATTTAAATAACCTTACATCCTTTCATAGAAGGAGCCGTTAAAGGCGATATCGTGTTTTTCCTAAGATAAGAAAGATTCACTGGCGACGAACTTATTTTGGTAGCTCTGATAATTAATTTGATCTAGAGCTATGCAGAAGGTTTGAGGGGGATGCACGAGTTAAGGAAATGAGAGGGGGGGGGGGGGGGGGGAGGGGGGCGATGGGGGTGTCTCTAGTTTTCTCTGATTTATATTTTAGGGGGTCACAAATTACCACTTTATTGAGACCTGCCCATCACTTTTATACAGTTTATATTTCCCAGGTCAAAAATAACAGACCAAAGTTATGTTGTTTGTATTTTGCCAATTTTTGTATAAGCAGATTGAAGCCACAATTTCAAACTCAAACCAAACCAAAGGGAAACTTAGTCCAGTGCCAGCCATCAGCAGGTCTCCAACAAGACTGAAAAAGATTCTGAAAATCAAAGATTCAAGCAGGAGACCCCACAAGGTATGTTTCAAATAGCCCTGTGTTTATCAAATGTATTGCTCTTGTTAAGTGAGGTCAGAATCCAATCTAACATTAGTGACCTTGAACTCATGTACAGTTTTTGCTGGTTTAGTCCTGGGGTGGGGGTGGGGAGCAGGGATGGCGCAGTGGTGAGAGCACTCGCCTTCCACTCGACGTCATGTGGGTTGAGTTTGTTGTTGGTTCTCTTCTCTGCTCCGAGAGGTTTTTCTCCGGGTTCTCCTGTTTTCCCCTCTCCACAAAAAACCAACATTTCCAAATTCCAATTTCATCTGCTTGTAAAGTGCATTTGATCATATACACATGGAAAATGCGCTATATAAGTCCTAAATTAAATATTATTATTATTGTGTCCACCAAGAAAAATTTGGTGGGGGTGTGCAGCCCACTTCCTGAAACCCTCACCCTATTTCAGACCAAAATCTTTGATTTCCTTACCCTGTTTCAGACCTGACAAAAAAATTGATACCCTATTTCAGACCTATCAGTTTCATGTTCACCAACTGAGTGGTGTAGTTCTCTGGAACAGTCTACCCATAGCGGTTAGGCAAGCAACATCTCTGACTAATTTCCAATGACTGCTAACTAATTCTGACACAGCATTCATGTAAACAGGCTTTAATTTAGTTTACCTTTCTTTAATAGTTAGCAATATTTTAAATAATTAAAAAAGAAAACTATGTATACAGATTAATCTTCTAAAATTATTTTAGAAGATTAATCTGTATACATAGTTTTTTGCTATAGTTAGCTTTTATATTAAATTGTTAATGCCTGATGTATTTACCATGTTTTTAAATAAAGATGATGATGATGATGTACACGGTTGCTGTAAACATAATTAGAGTAGGACGTTTCATATTGTCTTCTCACCTAATGATGAAGAAGAACATATCCAATTCAAGACTAGACTGCACAAACCATACCCTATTTCAGACCAAAACGGCTAAAAAAAACCATACCACTTGGAGCTGCACATACAAAAGGATCTGATGCATGTCCAGATGTAGTCATACACTAATTTTCTCAATCCACAAAATAAGTGCAAAACGTCATTTCTGACACCGTAACCAGTCTGTATACCAGTTAGTAGAGTGAATATAGAGAGATTTGGATTTTAAGCCAAAAAAGTGATATACGCCCCTTTTGCGAAATACCCTTCAATTAAGACTCCATGTTTTTGTAGGTAAATTGTAATGAAGACCCTGACAAGTCAACTGATGGAATAACGTCTCCAGAAATACCTGAATCTACATCAGCCCCTGACTTACCGTCAACTCCAACAAACAAACCAAGTGAGATTCTAATGAGTTCATCCTCAAGTGAGTTTAAAACATCGTCTATGGAACAGTCTTCAGCAAACACTGATTTGAAATCATCGTCTTCTAAAGAACTTGTCAAAAAAACTAAATCCAACAGAAAACTCACTGAGAATGCTATAAACAGAGCAAGTGCAGCTTATCAAAAAATGCAAGAAACAAGCCCATACAACCAGTCAGTTGAAAACTTGTATTTGAAGAGGGCCAAACGTGTCATAAAAGCACACAGAAGGACTGCCACTCATCCTCCTCCAAAAACTGTTCCTGAGAAAATAATGAAGCTAACTGGAATGACAGCACAAGGGTGGAAAATAACAACAACAAACATAAACGTTCCCACACTAGAAGCCATTCCCAACCCAACGCACATGCAGTTGGGAAATTGAAATATGACAACCCCTTGTTTGACAAGGTTAGGACTGCTAAAAAGACAGCAGAAACTGCTATAAAGGTATGTACTAATATATTCATTTGGTACCTTGCATAGACCCATTTAATTTAATTTAATTCAAATCTCCTAGACTTAAGATTCTTTGTGTGTTGTATTTGCATTATAATGTAGCATTCATATTTATAAATAAATGATATGGAAATACCTGGAACAGAGCGTTTTAATCCCAAAGGGTTTGAATTGGGTACAACATTGAGTAAGCCGAATGGGTCCATTGCCTGTACAAACCAACCTTTAAAGGGCCACCCACAGCCAGTGGCCTTTGTGCACCTCTGTTGTTATTATTATCCAGGAAATTGCATTGTCAGCTCACTTGTCAAAGTGTCAAAAACATGTGTGCAAGTGAATAATAATAATAAGGTGTCCATATTTCGGAGGTGACCATCTTTGAGAGGTGTCCACATATCAGAGGTGACCATCTTTGAGAGGTGTCCATATATCAGAGGTGAGCATCTTTGAGAGGTGTCCATATTTCAGAGTTGACCATCTTTCAGAGATGACCATCTTTCAGAGGTGACCATCTTTCAACTTTGAGTCCAAAGGTCCACCTCAGAGGTGTACATCTTACAGACTAACCCTTATTAGAGAGATGTTCATCATAGATAGGTGTCCATCTCTAAGAGGTGGCCTTATTTCAGAGGTGTCCACCAGTGAGTTGTCATATTTCAGAGGAGTCCTCTTGAGAGGTGTACATTTTTCAGCAGTGCCGCGCTCAGAGGTGTTCATATTCCAGTGGTGTTCATCTTTCATAGGTGTCTATCTTTCAGAGGGGCCCATCTTAGGGATTTCCATCTTTCAGCAGTGCCCATCTCATTTTTAAAGGGTGCCCATTTCAGAGAGCTGTCCCACTGTTCACCTTGAAAACTTGTTCACTTCAGAGAGGTGTCCATGATATAGGTGTCCACCGTAAATGGGTGTCCACCCTAGAGAGTTGTCTTCCTAGAGATGTCCTCCATTTTGGCTACTTGAGGAGGATGTCCATCTTAAAGACTAATCCATGGTAGAGAAGAGTTCATGATCACTGTCGATTGACAAGGTTCTGCCTTAGAGAGGTGTGCAACCTAAAGTATCCTGCATTTTTAGGAAAGATGTCCACATTTAAGTGGTGTTTAGTAATGACCTTAGACTGTGTGCAGCTTGTTTTAGTCCTGCAGGCCCCAGCTGTTCAAAGAGCAGATAGCTCTATCCAGCGGATAAAATGTATCGCAACTGATACATTTTATCCACTGGATAGCGACTTATCCGCTGGATAGAGTTATCCGCTCTTTGAACAACTGGGGCCTGGTGTCCACCTTTAAAGTGGTTTCTCCACTTATGAGAGGTGTATAAATGGATTGTGGATCTTGAAGAAGTGTCCCTTACCAAATCTACAATGTACATTATATACGTGACATAATTGTTACACACACATGTCGCATGTATGTCACATGTGTGCCACATATATGTCAACGGTAGGTATTTGGGACTCCTTTGAAGTGAGTTTGCATATCTGCCATGTATATGTTTGTCATATATGTGGCACATATGTATGTGAAATATACTGTATTTATTCGTCTATAAGCCGATCCTGGCTATAAGCCAAGACCCTAAACTTAGCAAGTGGAGTAGTGGCCAGATGTTCACCAAAAAACCCCAGAAAACTCTTGGCTATTTAAGCCGAGACTCAAAAATCGAATACCGAAGTTCCGTGGAGAGAAAAAAAACGCATGGATCGTGTGCCACACTTCAGCGAGAATTATGTTGAAAATCTAAAAAATTCAATGCCCTACCTTCACCTTAAAGGAATTTTAACGAACCTTGTAAGTTTTAGGAAATGTTTGGAACCTTTTTATACCAAAAAAACTCAAAACACTTCCAAAACATAAAAACAAAAGATCGAAGTTGTAAACGACCCGCCATCTTGTATGACCTGGAAGGCTAGGTAAGAGAGAGGTTACCAAGCCAGCAACATGTTTTTAGTAATGCACATGTCATTGGCTTCCCCGTGGGGTCCACCCCCGGGCCTACCAGGGAGATATGTGGGGAATACAAGGAGATGGATGGGATTCTTTGCCCGAGGGTAGGGGAAAATCTTGACATTGTTTCACAATCAAAGATTAGGGGGTTGGGGAATTCACAAGTTTGAAAAGGATGTCACGAGGATTTTCAGGTGAGAGACACCTCACCCAGGGGACTTTGTCTTGAGAGATTCCCCGACCCCCGACCCCCCTGGGAAAATTCCTGTAATTTGCTTGACTGATTTTACAATCCCCCTGGTTGGCCCGGGGGTCAACCCCACGGGGAAGCCGATGACATATGCATAACGTTAGGTTGTGCTTGATCCCAAAAGCTGAAACAGGATGGTTTTGCTCAAGTTTATTGAAGAATTTCTTCCACAACTAACATCACAAAGTAGACCCAATTAATTCACAGGAAATGTGACGACTTCTGTGGAGATAAAAAGCTTATAGTAGGGTATGTGAAGCAACAAACGGGTGAAGTGTGATGTCAACAACGACTGATGAAAGATTCCATGAAGCAAAACTAGCAAATGGCTCCTTTACGAGCCACCACATATGCAAAAGTCAATGATAACACAGAAATCTTGTTTTTGGCTCTCATTTTTATTGTTGCCTTTGGGTCTTTGAACTTTTTTCCCCCGAAAATTATCGGCTATAAGCTGAACCCCCTTCCCTGGTGGAAAATTTACTCTCAGTGGTTTAATTTAACGGAAAAATCGCTCGGCTTATAGTCAAATAAATACGGTATGTGAAACATATTTTACATACAGTCAGCTCTAAAAAAAGATTCGATCCACAAATTACTTAATATTTCAATCTTGTCTCACCAATATAGGGTAGGTATATTGGATTTTCATTCTGAATGTAGTTTCTACTCAGTCTGGACATTTTCCATTTTTCAGCAAAAGAAAGTCTTCATTTGCCATGGTCCCTATCCAATAGTGCGAGCTGTGCTGAGGAAGCGAGGATGGGTAGAAAAGCATTACAAAGGGAACCTTGTGCCACCGAAACACAAGAAAAATGACAGTGATGGAAGTGATGATGATTCTTGCGATAGTGGAGACAATTCTGATAATGAAAACTCAAACGCTGTAAATCAGTTGCCACACAGCAAAGAGAAAGCTACAAAAACATCTAGTAATATAAAATCATGGAAAGTTTTGAAGACCAGAGCTATTAATGTTGGTAAGAATAAGGAGGATGATGATGATGGAAGTGATTGTGATGACAGTGATGGCGATAGTGAAGAAAATGAAGACTGGAATGCGGGATATGAGGGGAATGGACCTGACTGTGAATTCAGCCTGATGGTAGGTGACCTGATTAATAAAAATGATGATGATGATGATGATGATGGTGACAATTTTTTCAGCAAAGGAAGGGGAGGTGGGGGGCTTTGGTGGGTGATGCCCATGATGTAGCCCAGAATAATCCAATAACAAATGGAATAGTTTTAAGTCTACTCTTTAGTTGCTCATAATTTCAGTTTGTAAATGAAACTGATGCAGTTGTTTGACATACATTTGAGAACCCTGGCACACATTTCATAGACAAAAAGTCCACCAAGAAATTTTCAACCTGACGAAACTCACATATTGTCACTTTTGTACCATAACTAGAATCTCTAATGATTTGACATCATTCCCCCTCAGGACAGACACTAGGGATGGTCACTGCCAGAAAGACTAGAAAGTCTAACCGTTTTTAGCATAAATCTACTTGCATTCTATCACGAATGCCGTTCTCTGATTGGCTACGCTACTCGCTATCTATTCTGTGATAGATAGTGAGTAGCAGTTGTCAACAAAATGGTGCCTGCTTCTTCGTGTTTCACAGTGTCTGTGAGGAGAATTTGGATAATTTACTTGTTTAGTTTTGAATGACTGGTAAATTTATACTAAAACAATTCGATTATTCGCTCTCGATTTCTATGCATGATAGCTGATTCGGGCTGTGCCCTCATCAGCTATCACGCGATAGAATTCGAGGGCGAATAATCTAATTGTTAATTAAGTAGATGTCATTACATAAATTTAAGGCAGCACTTTCTCCTCAATTACAGTTTCTCAGATAGGTGAATATATTGCACATTTTTCTAAAATACTGTAACTTTTATCCTCACAGTCAAGATCTGTGCGGAATGCTGTAGCTACTTTTATCTGGACAACAAAACGTGATGATGTGGATTTCAAATTTTTAAGAAAGGTCAGTCAATAGAGTGCCCAAAGAAGTGCTCAGTTTATAACATATTTTCATTTGTTGTTGTATCCTTGCAAGAGGAAAGAAATCCTTTTAATCAACAAATGTGTTACTTCATTTTCAGGAACAGACTGTTAACCATTACTGTAAAGCTGGTTCCTTCACCACCAAGGTTGGTGTTCCTTCGGTATTTTCCTATTCACGTTAGCAATTGCAAGTTAAATGCTGGTAATTGTCGACTGGTAAAGTTATGCATGAGACATACACTGTTGGCGGGTAACTCAGACAGAGTGTAACAACTAATCTGCAAGCATGCAGCAAAGTACAAGGAGTATTGCTGCCCCCCCCCCCAGCATACCAATCCATCACAGAATGCCTGAATTGAGTGACTAAGTTTCTTCCTCACCCCCCTCTCCACCGGTACTCCTGATGGGATGATTGGATGGTGCTCCATAACAGGATATCCAGCCCTGATTGGACAATTGGGTGGTAATCCATCACTGCTCCCCATTCACCTTATTCCAAAATGGCGCCAATTTATTATTCTTTTGTTTGCATGTTAATTAGCCCTCTTTGTCTCGTCAACATGTACAAAATACAAAAGAATTTTGAAGTGAAAATGTGGCAAAGAGGGCTAATTAACACGAAAACAAAGGAATAATAATTTGGCCACCATTTTGGAATGATATGTATTGAACAATTGGATAGTGCTGCATCACAGGATACTCATCATGAAGTGATTTGTAGTATTCCTTACTACGATGAATGGTATGCTAGTCCATTGCCAAAAAAAGGAAAAGATGACTGTACAAAATCACAGTGCTAGAAAAGTAAAGTGGCTTTTTAGCTTAATCCCATGAAACATGAGAAAGTGCCGAGGCCATTACAGCTCCCTCAGTGAACTCGGACACAGCCACTTAATACTACACTTTCATTGAAGCCAAGTTGTTCCAGAATTTCACTTCCTTTTCTACTGCAGGTTGGTCTCACAAAGAACATCAGGAACTTGTGTTGGTATGAAGAGGCTGATCACTTTTC
>JAEMWC010000248.1:0-97500 GCA_016490735.1 Pachyseris speciosa | reverse complement strand
GTTGACACATTTGAGCAAAACAAACGCTTTCTATCAGCGTCCTTTCGTAATTGAAATAACTTATTTTTTTGTCGAAAGCCAACCCCCCACCCCTCTCTCCCCCTTTTCAATGTTGAACCCCCCACCCCTCTCTCCCCCTTTTCAATGTTGAACCCCCCACCCCTCTCTCCCCTTTTCAATGTTGAACCCCCACCCCTCTCCCCCTTTTCAATGTTGAACCCCCCACCCCTCGCCCCCCTTTTCAATGTTGAACCCTCCACCCCTCTCTCCCCCTTTTCAATGTTGAACCCCCACCCCTCTCTCCCCTTTTCAATGTTGAAATACGCTCCATGGATATTGTCACGTGGTTACAACATTGAAAACGGGTGAGTGGGTCGAAATGTGAAAACATAGGTTGGAAAACTCACGCGTTTATTGGAAAAGGTCTTTTTCAGGAAGTGTCCCATCTACTTTTGGCAATAATTGACGGTTTTCTCGATTGTTACTGGTTTGTATGGTCTCTGATATTTGCTCTCCTATTTTCTTGTTAGGGATCATGTGCATGGATCGCCTGGATGACATTGTGAAGCTTGTTGGCAGCAACTTTGTTGGAAAGAAAGAGGGACACTTGGTTGTTCAAAAATACATTGGTAAGAAAGCCATGAATACTAAGTAAAGGTGGGATACAGCAGTTTTCCACAGAGTGTAGGAAGAAATTTGCATTGGATTGGTTTTGCTTTACGTCACCCTGTCCTTAGTAAGTAGGGCTGCAGCGATACTGTTTCTCGCTATGTGATACATATCTCTATACAGTTGCCACAATACGATACACTCGTGCATGTTATTCTAATCTTACTAACGTATCGGAATTACGCATGCGTTTGTTTGTCCGCCAACTTGAATAATACGTGACACGCGAATGAGATGCAAAACGGATGGATTTTGCTTCTCCATTTGTTTAATAAATCACTATACAATGGCTACTATGAAGAATTTGGACAAGGACTCATAAAAGACAGCAAATTTTCATTGCTTATATTTAACAAATCGAATGTGGTTTGGCGTTGCCAGTACTCTTATCGACAACGATATTCGTCATCACAGTGGTCAAAATGTTGTGGACTCACTCAGCTTCGCCTCACGAGTCCACAACATTTTGACCACTGTGATGACGAATATCGTTGTCGATAAGAGTACTGGCAACGCCAAACCACATTCGATTTATTTTTTACCACAAGACCAACGTCAGAGAAATGTTCATTTCAGAACGCGAGGGAAATCGTTGACGTTGACGCGAGCAGCGTTGTCTAGTTAACAAATAGATTCCATGTTGCCGTGCATCTGTTCAGTAATAGATCACAGATGACGTCAAAATGTGGTAAAAACAAAGAAGTGGCACACGAGCCGCAGGCGAGTGTGTCACTGATGTTTTTATCACATTTTGACGTCTTCTGTGATCTATTACTGAACGGACGCACGGCAACATGGAATCTGTTTGTTCTATATAATAAAGAAACAAAATGCAAGCATTTCTTCTGGAAAAAAGTGAGTCGTGGTGACGTAATATGTGCATCTGTCCTAATAGATCATAGCTAGGAACCAATCACAACGCGCGAACTATTCACCTTATTATATAAAGTCTTATCGACAACGGCAAATTAGCCAATGAGATTGCGAGATTACTAGCAAATGTGGTAAAAAGAATATTTCATTGTATCTTAATACCGCGATATGCAGTTCAAATTCGTATCGTGACAAGAAATATCGCGGTGCACCGGTGTATCGTTGCAGCCCTATCAGTAAAGAAAACTCTTTTCACTTTTTCAACCAATGATAAACAAGGCCAAGACAAATGTAATTTGTTTCAACCCTTTCTATGTTTTTTTCTCTTAACGTTGTCTTTCTGTTCGTTTCTTTATATCGCAGAAAAACCGTTGTTAATTTACGGTGTTAAGTTTGACATCAGACAGTGGTTTCTTGTTACGGACTGGAATCCTTTGACTTTGTGGTTTTACAAGGTAAATTTCTCAGTTGGTGTATTACGTTACAGGGAGCAAAAGGGACTTCATCGAAAATGTAGAATGACGAACTTTGGCGAGGAGCAAAAACCAGGAAAAATGCTTTTACAGTGTGCTTATTAGCCTCCTTCGCAGCCGTTGTTTGTGTCGGTCCTATCCTCCCTCCCCACCAAAGTCTGCTGAAACGAGCCGGACATTCCAATCCAGGAACTGACCAATCACAACGTGGCTTTTATGCTTCGGTAGCTAAGTTCTCGTAGCCTCCTTCATGGCCGTTGTTTGTGTCGATTCTATTCTCCCTCCTAATTGGATACTCGGACACAATGGGAATGGAATGACCGACTCGGTTCAGCAGACGTTGGTGGGGAGGGAGAACAGGACCGACACAAACAACGGCTGCGTAGGAGGTTATGTGCTTATTTACTAGCAAACATGCCGTAAATTCCTGCATGCATTTTTTGTGAGAAGTCCAGCCGCAAACCTTTCTAAAATTGCTACTTTTTGTTTGCACAGATTTGTGTTTTATTTGTTTCATGTTTATTTTATGTTTGGTAATTCTTTGTTATTGTCTTTGCAGGACTGCTACATCAGGTTTTGCAGTCAGAACTTTTCACTGGAAGATTTCCACGTGTAGGTCTATACTATACTATACTATACTATACTATACTATACTATACTATACTATACTATACTATACTATACTATACTATACTATACTATACTATACTATACTATACTATACTATACTTGGTACAATCTACATGGGTGTCGCCGTCCACGAGAAGGAGAGAATAAGCAATACCATCCAGAAGCGTCAGTTACGCAAACAGAGGAAACTGCCTCCACCCCACTGTTCAAAGATCATTCCCACATCTGTCCATATTGTAGTGGCTTGTTTCGTGCCCAGATTGGCCTTTTCAGCCATCTGCGGTCTCACAATCTCTAAGTGTAGCGTCGTGCTCATCTTCATTTACAAAGCAGGAACAACAACACTATACTATATACCTATACTGTATATACTGTATACTATATTCTACATACTATATACTACGCATGCAGGGATGACGATACTCGAAGGGCAAATTGTGTAAATAAACTGCGCCATTTTGAAGGGATTCGGAATTGGTGAACTTCGTAAACGATTTACCAAATCAAAGCTTCATCTGAAATGTTTAAGATGCTTACATGTTCACTGATTTTGTACATCTGTAGAAGCATTCACTTGGCTAACAACTCCATCCAGAAGCATTTTGAAAACAGCGGCGTTCGTGATAAACGCATCCCTGATGAAAACATGTGGAGTAGCGACGATTTGAAAGCCTACCTCAAGTGAGTAAAACGAACATTTCATCTGTACACTGAGTGTTGAAAGTATATACATACATTACTTTATTTACCCTCGGATTTTAGCGTAGCTCATATAGCTAATATCTCCGAGCATTTACCAACCCAACCATCAGATGAGAGATGGACCATCACACCGGGAACTACGTTCCCTACTCTTTTCGAACAGCGTGTGGGTTCTTTAACGTCGCACAGAATCAATTATGAAGAGTTGTGAGACGGGGCCTACGGTAAATTTCTTCCTAGAAAGTCTAACCATTTAAAGACCCTGAGTGTTGGTCCGGGCGGGGTTTGACCTCTCGCACGCTAGTCCGGTGCTTTACCACTGAGCTAACCGGTCGCCTACATTTTGTAGTTGGTATATTTTGGAATTAAGGGGTACTTCCTTGGGAATTCTTGTTATAAGTTTGTTCAAATCATGAGGAAGTACTCTTTTATCAATGTAGGAAAAGAGGGGTTGGTGACGTGTGGGACGAAGTGATTTATCCAGGCATGAAGAAAGCTGTCACATTTGCTGTACAATCTTGTCAGGAGATTGTGGAATACCGCAAGGTAATTTCTTGGAAATGTTCTTACCCACTGATCGACTGTTAAACAAACGGCCAATCTGGTTGACTGTGCAAGATGTGAGTTAATTTTTGATACACTGCCTGGGCGGGCATGTAAGGACCATTGCAGAACTTACAGACCAACTAAATAAACTACCTCTGCCGAATGTCTCCGTTGAATAGATTAGTCACTGAGTTATGCTACAACAATAAGACGAGACTGGTGAAACCTGAAGTGAATGGGCTGAGGGGAGCCTGGGGGAGAGGCGCCTTCGGAAAAAACTGGGATCGAGAGTGGTGTGCAAGCCATTGTGGGATTGTTTGTGACCTCTCAAACAACCCCACAATTGCTTGCACGGTCACTCGGTCCCAGCCTATCACTCTTTTCCAAAGGGAGTTATTTGGCTCGGGGCGAGCTATCTCAGCCGACAGAAACAAGGAGCGTGCTGTTGAAGGTGACGGTAGCTCATTTTTCACAGACGTTTAGGCATCCACAACATGCGCGTCAGGATCACGACTCTGATTACTTCGTTTCAATGGGTCATTGGCCTCTCTCCAAAGCAAGGCCTAGCGGTCAACCATTCGTATGAAAATGAGTTAATTTGCTTGTGAATGAAAACTTATTTTCATGTGAAAGTATGAGGAAGAGGACTTGCTTTGAAAAATAGGCCAACGTTAATTCGGAAATGGCCTATTGTGGTACGGAAAGGAATTCTGCTACGCCAGTATTGCGAGTACGCGATAATACTTACTCTTTTACTGCACAAAGCAATCTCGCAACAAAGTATTCTTAAACTTATAAAATCGGGTAATTAATCTCTCATTGTTTTGTGATTACTATTTTCTAGAATTCTTTCGAGCTGTATGGCGCCGACTTCATCATTAGCGAGGACTACAAACCTTGGTTGGTGAGTAAACTATAGCAAGGTATAAACAGAACAGTCTCAACCTTATACTTCTGAATGAACAGGTAACAGCAACTTTCGTGATGATAGAGAAAGGTATATAGTAGACCTTTCCACGGTTTCTGACGTTATCTTGGTCAGAGGGTAAGCAGGCTTAATTACAAGGATTGTATAGAGTGTAGTCAACTTTGAACCCCTAAACCTCCAGTCGAATTCAGCAGATAGTGTCGAAGAAGTGGTCTTTCAAAGTGAAATCGTCTTAAGACGAAAAAACTGATCCGCAGAGTTACACTCCAAAACTGTACCTGAACTTCTTTGCCCTTTTTATCCTGGTCGTTTCACTTTTTTAGCTGGAAATAAACTGCAGTCCTACCATGGGACCCAGCACGGCTGTCACAAGAAAACTATGCGCTCAAGTACTCGAGGATACAATGAAAGGTACGACTCACTCACAAAAAAAAAAAACAGTGATGACAGTGATGATTCTGATTCTAATGACGACGACCGATGACGACCACGACGACAACGTCAATGACGATGACGATGACCACGACGGCGATTGACGACGACAACAACGATAAATGACAATAGACCTTATTCATAAATGGCGGCTGTCTTATCTTTCCTTTGTTATTGTGCAAATTAGCCTACCAAGCCTCATATTACTGCAAGAATTCTTTTTTATTTAGCACATGGTAACGAGGTTTGGTAGGCTAATTTGCACAGGGACAAAAGAATAATGAATTGGCAGCCATTTATGAATAACGTCTATGACGATGACCACGACGACGACAACGATAAATGACAATGACGATGACCACGACGAAGATTGACGACGACAACAACGACGTCAATGATGATGATGATGATGACACTTTTCATTTAATCACTTACTGCTTTGAAAGTAGCTGTCATGAAATATACGCATAGACATGGCTAAGTTAATGTGGAATTTTTTTCAGTCGTTCTTGATCGACGAGATGACAAGAATTGTGAAACAGGGAGATACGAACTTGCTTTTAAACAGGTGAATGTTATGATTGTTTCGTTTTCAAAGTCCACAATATCATTTTAGTCTTGAAGTTATTTGCTAGAGCTTTCAACTTCATTGAGGAAAACTTAGAGAAGCTTACCTTTTACCTTACCCTACCTTTTATTTGTTAAACAGTATTTATGATTTCCTAATACAAAGGTCATTTTATTAAAGAACTCCATTTCACAGCACGTTCCAAGTCTCGGTTCCTGGCCGACTTCAGCCCTGAGAAAATTGTGTTCATGCATGATGTGCGTTTGTCGTTTTTCAGCCTCAAGTGTCAGCACCACCATACATTGGTATGAACATGGCACTAGAAGGTCAGGGGATACGCAAACCTCCTGCAAATACAAGAAGGCAGAATGATGTCACATCACCGAGAGGGGTAACTGTGTCCAAACACAGGGACACCACTCCCGCTGATGGCGGTGATGTGAAACCTACCCTAGTGATTCGCCCCAAGGAAGTGTCTCCAGAAAGCAGTAATGCAAAGATGACTTCTCTTTCTCGGCCAAAAGAGACAAGGAATGTGATTGCGAGTTCTTCAGGGGAGGCTTTAGAGTCATCTGATTCCAAGGGACGGGACGGAACGGGACGGGACGGGAAGTATACTGGAAAGAAGCCTGAGGGGTCTTGGGCAATGGGTTGCATTTGTCCTCCACAGTCAATTCCAATAGCAACGACCTTCTGCACAACAGACGATGGTAAATTGAAAGGACTCATTACCAGAAGCAAAACGCATTATTCTGGCGAGGCAGATGCTATAAATGGTGTCCAACAGCGTGCTCCTAGAGCAATGAAAATTCCCAAAGCGGTGCTCAAGTATTCTAATGACACAACTATGAGACAGCGGACCCAACTTCCCATATCAATAGGTCCAGATAGCAACGGCAAACACTTCTAATTATTTGCTGCAGGGGAAACGTAAAAGAAGTTTATACCTCATGGTCACGCTAACACTGCACGTGTGTGGTACGTCGGTATTGTGTGACGATGTTGCCTTCGGTTGCGTGACACAAATTTGCCAGATCACTTGAATCACGTAAAGCTGGATACAACCAAATCGAAGGTGATATGTCATGGAACAGAGCTCACCAATTTGGAGATCTAACCGTTAGATCTCCGTGCAAAAGTACAAATATTGAAAAATGAATCAGACCTGTACAGACACTTTCTTCTTGAAACAGCAAGATTTATTTTTATTTTGGTATTAGGGATTTATACTGTAAAATTGAGTCTCAGGCAACGTCCTAACCTGCTCATTTTACTGCACGGAAAATTTACATTGTACGTAACCGTGACTGAAATTCTAAGAAATTCTTGTAAAAACAAAACCTATTTTCTTTGAATTCATGTAAAATAGTGCAATATTTATGTGTAAGAACCGGAAAATGGCCGACGGAGAATGAATGTACTGTACACAAGGATAGCAACATTGTTACCTTATGCGGTGATCATGAAGAGATTGCTGCAAATTAGAAACTGTCTGCTTTTTGCAGATGCACTAAACAATTGTCAAAATCTATGGATCGTTACATTTAATTAGTGAACAGAACTAATACATCTTCGATACTGGTATCGAAGTGTCCTTGACTAGGGTTAAAAAAGACCTACATATACTACTAACATTGTTATTCCAACAATATTTCCGGACAATAGTAAAATACAATTCTATATTTACAGAACAAATAACACTTCCCTGTCATTCAGTGTTTCTAATGATCATCTGGCTAGCCAGGTCGCCATACGAATAATTCAAAATAACCAGTCAAAAATGTTATAAAATGCGACTGGAGGAGCCAGGGAAGACACCTCTTCCTTTTACGTTCATACACAAGAAACAGTGATCTTGTAAGTAAGAAAAAAAGCAGTTATTTTGGTGCCCAATGTTGATTACTTATTGACACAAAAAAATAGCTTGGATGGCTTTCTAAACGAAAGATTAACAAATTTACCTTACTGAAAAGGAAAATTACACTATTATATTTTCATCAAGTTGAATGCGAGGAATGGAACGTTGAATATTTTAATAAAAAAGACAAAAATCTGAGTTCAAGTTCTCCTTTAATTTTACCAGACAGAGTCAGTCTCAAAAATAGACAGATCATAGCCTGAGCAGTGTTTTGTAAACATGTAAATATGAAACATTCAAATTGAATCTTGTTTCCAGGCCCACCTCTGCCTGCAAAAATGGCGGTAGATGGAGAGACTGGTACTTGTATTGAGTAAGTGCATTACCAGTTTGCAGTTGTCTTCCAAATTTGTCCCCTTCTCAGCCATGGCTTAAAAATTATATCTCGCAGGCCTTGGTTTGATCTTCCTTTTTTCCATGAACTCGAGAAACTGGTCTGGAAGTTCTTCCAGGACATCTTTAGCCAGTTTGGACCCACTTGAAACGTTTCCGGTCTGTCCAAGGTTGTCACGGAAAGGCACAAACTGCAGGTGATAAGGACAAATTAAGGCGGCGTTTACATGAAAGCACAGATGAGTTCACCCCGGGATGACTTCTTTTCCTCCCGGAGCAAATTATTATTGCCATTTACATGTCTGGTTTCATCCCGGGACGAACGAAAACGAACAGCTTCGTCCTGGGACGAAATGTTCGCTTATGAAGGTCTTACTTTTCATCCCGAGAAGATTGGTCACGTTCCACCCCGGGATGAACAATTGTTACCCTGGGATCATGTAAACACCAAGAAGTAAATAACCAGACACCGAAGTGAAACTTATCCCGCGGGACAAGTTTCATCCCGGGATGACTTCACTCATGCAAACAGCATTGTCTACGCTCCTCGTTTCAGTGGCAGCCATTTTGAATAAATTTGGCCCGGTATTCAATCGAGACGAGTGGGACTCAGTTGTAAGGTTCATATTTCTTTGAATTTTCCTAGCCTACAGAACAGGAGCTAGTATTAGTATTGCTCGCTGGGGGTGCTTTGATTTCGAGCCGAGCTTGCTTCTGAGTCCCAGCGTGATGCCCGGGCCACAGGTAACCCAAACTAGAGTTTCTGAACAAAGCCATAGGAGAGCCTGCTCGCAGCCCTTAAGCTCTCTCGATAAACCAAAAAGTAACACAGTTAACTGAAAGGTCATAATTCGGCTATAATTTACCAGTTGTTTGTGCGATAGGATGAGAGAAAACACCATCAACGCTTGTTCATGTGATAATATAACTGAAGAGATGAGTCATGACTGAGTTTGGTGAATTTATGAATAAAGTACCCATATCACCACGCGGTCACGTCGCTTAGGCTTCGAACAACGATGATTCAGATAACTGTTTATATTTGAATAAAGAAGCTTGCTACCTGTACAATGTCCCTCTCTGCTGATCGAACACGCAGTGAAAGCGGTCCTACTTCTCTGGCAAGTTCCTCCATGGCTATGAGGAGAAAAATACGTGAGAGGTACAAAACAGTTAAGAAAACCGTCAAAAGCATGTATGACCACTGGTTGTAGTTAATGCGGGCGATCCAGTTTGACAGGAATGGCGGAATATTCCTTTTCTAAAAAATACTTCCCCTAAAACTCTTCGGAAAAGCAATAGGACATACTAAACGTTAATCAATGATAAAAGGGAAATTTATTTACCATCAAATTTTGCTGGGCCGACACCAACAATAATGATGGAGATGGGAAGTGAAGCGGCCTGAAAAAATAAACAAAAATAGCCAACTTGATGCTTTAGAATGACAACAACAATCTTTATTATTTACACCTTTTCTTACAATTAGCATTACATTTTTTAAAGGAATTTAGATCTGTAAAAAGGGAGGAAAAAAAGCTAAACCATTACCATTTAAAGGTGTCTAGGGGCTAAATAAACTTAAGTTTTTTAGTTAGCCCCTAGCTAAGGAAAGTTAATTAAACAAATTGTAGCAGATACGACAAGAACAACACAGAAACAACAACAGATACACACATTTAAAAACTAAGACGAAAAAATAAGCACATATATAGGCAGTCGTTGGCATGATTTTACTTACTGGATTGAGTTTTAAGAAGAAATTCTTTTAATTTGCCAGGAAAGGTAAAAGTGTTAAGATTTTTCAAGCTAGTTGGTAGATCTTGCCAAAGGTCAACTACAATTGAAGATACAGATTGTTTTCCAATGTTGGTTCTTGTGCAAGGCTTATAAAAATTTTTATTAGTGGCATATCTGGTATTATAACTATGAATATCATGCCAACGATGTGCAAATTTAAGTGCTTGCAATTTAAAGATAGAATTAACTGATAGGATATCTAATAGGTTCATAAAGGGAAAGGCACTTTCAGTGTTCTTTCCATGAGTAGTGGCAAAAAATATTGTTCTTATTACTGTGTTTTGTCAAAAAAACACTTGTTGTTCATGAATAAGCAATGATGCATGCAGCAAATTGAATTATCTCAAGGAACTAACTGTAACAATGGCCTCCATCGTTTCATCCATATCAGAAATGATGTCATCTGTTAACATCAGTAGCACAAAATATCTGAAAAGAAACGAGTACTGTAAAATTAGGTCATATGATGCCCCACCGATGTTGCATGCATTTAATTTAAGTTACAGTTAGGAAAGGGAACTCGGTTTATCAAGTTTATCCTAAGTTATTGCAAGAAATATACGTTAAGTGGAACAGAAAACATGTACAGCAGTACTTACTCTTCCCCAGGTTTCGCTCGGTATGATTCGCCCGCTTTTCTGTAACAAGAGGCTACAATTAGCCTATACTCGGGCTTGCAAAAAACAGTATTGTATCCCTAACTTAGCGCTAAACAAAAGAATAGAGGGAAGTCTGTCTTTCTTACATCGGACGCATTGTGTTTAGCTTGTGTTGGAGTCTATTTCTTTAGACCCCTATCAACATATATTCCTCTAAAATACAGCTCAACCATTGAGAACAATAATTATAACACTTGTAAAAAATATTTCTAAAAGAACAAGAAAAAGAGAAACAGAAAAATAAAGCCCGTGATATATACCACTAAAAGACATTGAACCCGGGTTAGCTGCGTCACAGGCAAGAACAGTGACCTTTGGGCCACAGAGGTTTATCGTTTTGCAAGGTGATAAAAATAGTGTATTGATTCCAAAAAAAAACTAAGCACACTTGTTTTCGCTTCGATGGATAATTGTTTGAGAAAGGAAACACTTATCGAACGATGTAGGATTGTCTGAGTTTTCTAGGTCTCGTGCTCCGGAGCCGATTATAATAACGTGAAGTGTTTGTTATCTGCGATCAATAGAGGGTGTAACATTTCAGCGCACTGAACGGCGATAATTTATTTTGTCCACGTTTATTTGACTTTGAAAATTTGTATGTCTGAGTTTTCCAGATTGGGGGGCGGGGGGATCTGAGTTTTCTAGGTCTGAGTTTTCTAGGTCTGAGTTCTCCAGATACCCGATACGGGGAACACGGCGGCAATCCATCTGGAGTTAAATTTTGGTCATGTTAAAAGCTTTCTTCTCGCTTTTGAACTTGCAAACATTCGTATAGACACTTCTGAGGCATCATTCTTGCTGTTGATATGAGATTTACACTTCCGAATCACTCGGCCGTGAAAGGTCAAACTCCCTTTGTCTGTAGTCTCTAATTTTTGGCGCTCCCCTCGCGTCGCGTCTCCTCGCAACTTCGCGCGCGCACGTGCCCCCACAATCCGTCGCCAAAATTAGAGACTACTCGCAGTCTACTGAAGCAGACACGAGGAAACACGGCAGTCCATCTGCCGTTAAGTTTACTCATGTTAAAAGCTTTCTTCTCGCCATTGAACTTGCAATCATACGCATAGACACTTCTCTTAACATATTGTTTGTTCAGACTTCAAAAGACACAAGATGAATCGACATTTTCCGATACGTGACAACAGGCATCACTCTGTTAAAAATAGTTAGCGCTTGCGCAGAAACGCCGGAAGTGCACTTTGTGGATGATACTCGACGACGAAAAAGAATAACCGTCGGTAGTCCTAGACCCGGGCGACGCGCGAGACGCGCGCAGCCCGAGTAATAAAATATTAAGTTCATGAGTGAGTGAGTGAGTGAGTGAGTGAGTGAAAGTGAGAGTGAGAGTGAGAGTGAGTAAGTTTATTAAATGAGTCTAAAATATCTGAAACCTTCCTACTTATTTAAATTTTTCAGTTCCAAAAAAAACCTTCTTACCTTACAATTCGCCGTATTATTGGCGCAAAGTTGGTAGGACCTATATATATATATATTAAAAGAAAAGCAGAATATCTTAAGCGTATTCTACATGGAATTCCCTACTACAGAAAATAAGGAGAGACTTGAACGAGTGAAGGATTGTGGGATCGTTTAGAAAGATAGAAGACGACAAACACTACATTTTCCGGTGTATTCAAATGTATGCAGTTCGCAACATAATTTTTTCCAGTGACTTGCCGTTCAACGCCGCGAACTACGCTTTTTTGTCACTGCCAGGCAATTTGCGTTAAGCATTGCATGCCCAACGGCCATGCAAAACTGTGTTGATTCAACTCAATCAGTGATTACCGTCTAACTGGACTTTCTGTATGCTTTTATGGTAAGCATTTAACACTCCTTCTATTCTCTCACACCTCGGGTCTTGATTGCCATTCTGAAAAATTAACAGTAGTTAATAAATGTTGCTTGGTTGGAATCGCGAGATCTACCAAAAAGAGAATACGCAAAAGACAATAACAGGACCTCGGATGCTCACCAGCGGAAACTCGTGTGAAATTTGCCCGGTTGGGGGAAGACGAGCGCCAAATCCGAATGCTGGAAACATTTTATCACTGGGAAAAACAAGGCAAATAAATTACTATACTGCTATGAATATAATTAAATTAGTATACTCCAAGAAATTAAACAATAGCCTAATTTTATTCATACGTATTCTCTCCACTCTGCTAAGTACCCGTTTGTTTCCATGCCGTAGCATCAAAGATCGAGGTCTTCCGAACACCATTGAGAACACCTCCGATGATGTTTCGAACATTCCAAACACCATTCAGAAGTCTTCCGAAGATCTAACGAGCATTCCGAACACCGTCGACACTTCCGAAAATGATCTGAACATTGAAGACTTTCCATGTTTCGAAGATTTTCAAAGGTGAGGCGAAGGTGTTCAAAGGTAAGCAAAAGTAACGCGAACACTTCCGAAACATTTCCAAAGTCATAATTAATCGCAAATGAGTATACTCACATACTATAGTCCTGACAAATCCTCCCAACAGCCGTCAGTGCCTTGACATACTGATTTTCATCATTGGGATTGAGGTAATGTAGCGAGTCAGAATTTCTGGGGTCACCTAGAGAGAGATCATACCTCGTGGATAATTCCAGGGCTTTTCGAGACTTTTCAAGAAAAAGAAAAACGTCATTTAGAAGTACCACGCCTTTCATGACAGCCCTTAAATACTAAATTGAAGGGGTTTTCAAGGCATACTAACCGTGGCTACCAAGTTGGACAATACAAGGTAAGGTAAACTTTCATAAGTAATTACGAAAGGCAACTTCCTTCGAAGACTGACACCTAATCTTATTTCCTTGTTCAGGGCATGCGCATGCTGATGTTAAAAAGTTCTATTCTCTTACGGTGAAATGCAAAAAGAAAAATCTATCGACATTTATATAAATGCCTGCAATTCCCTTGAATTATCCGTAAGTTGCCAGCCGGTGATGGGTTAATATTCTTTTCTTCAGATACATCACATCATACCATTTGAAGCGGTGAAATCAATGGCGACAGAAAAATTGATTTGAGTTCTGCAAAAAAAGAAAGCAACAAAATTGGGTGAGTAGCCAGAAAGGCTCAATCCCATGCAATTTCCATAGGCCCAACCCCCCCCCCCTTCCCTACCCCTTCCACCTCCCTACCCTCTCCCCCTCCCTACCCTCTCCCCCCTCCCTACCCTCTCCCGCTCCCTACTCTCTCTCCTTCCGTCAAAGGCATGGGCACGCTCCACCAGATTCGACCTTCATAGTTTGTTAAGAGTTAGATTAGAGGGCTTCTTCTTCTTCTTCTTCTTGCGCCTAGCCCCAAATTATTTTTCCCGCGAATATTTAACAATTGGTTCATTAGTCAGCGTGCGTTAATCGAGATATGAAGCACGCGGGAAATTTGGAGAGCACGAAAGATGCGTAATCAGTGAACGCAAAGATGACGCATGAACCAATTGTTTTATAACATTTTCAACGCGGTAATGTAAATATTGATTATTGTATTGTATTTCATCTTTGGGTATCATTTCCTTTTTTTCTTTTGGCTTGCATGACCTAGTAAGGAGAAAATATATCTACATCACTGTTATGGTCTCGAGGGTTAAATCCTTACCCTCTTAAGTGCACCTAACCCCAAAATATTTTTTTTTTCGATAAAATAAATCTTTTCACCTCTGTGTTGGAAACGCATTGCCTCTTTTCAAACCAAATCTTGACTTTTTATAGGCTACAAAAGTTACGAAATCTAGCCATCATCTGTCACACGACCGAGCTAGTAAGGGGCATGGGTCTGTTCTTAATTTGACGTCACAAATTGATTTACATTACGGTAAGTCTTTGTAAACGTGAATGCAGTTTGTGACGCCAAATAAGGAATAGACCCACGCTGATTAGGTCGTGTAGCAAATGATGCTTAGCTTATCGTAAGTTTTAAAGCCAAATGATAAAAAGTCCAAAACTGGAAATAAAATCTAAATGTTTTTGGAACAAGTAAAAAGTATTTTATGACATAGCTGGTAAATTCGTGTAGTCAAATTCAATTGCGCGAGCGTTCTTCAGATTCCTATTGTACACGCTGATGACGTAACGGAGGGAATTTCTCTTTATAACAATAGTTTATTGACACTCCCCTGGTGGGGCTTTTCAGTGACAATGCGACTAAAAACTAATTAAGATAAGAGAAGTAGTTAACAAAAGCAATATAAACATACCTATTTAAGAATTAATCGTATAATAAATATTCTCACTACGTACTATACAATATGCATATTTTTAAGTTAAAATTATAATAAAATAAGACACTAGTAGGATACTAAAATACTATCATAACGTGCTATTTAAAAAGTCAGTAATCAATTTATTTTTCAGATAAAATTTAAAAGTAGAAATCGATTTTGCAGTTTTAAGAGTACTGTCTAGATTGTTCCAAATGTGCACCATACGGTAGTGGAATGTTCTCTGTCCGGTACTCGACTTATACAAGGGGATGTTTAATAATTGGCAACTTCGAGTCACGCGCCCGGTGACCGCAATTCTTGTTGTAAATTGATCGCTGAGGTAATGTGGAGCTTGACCTGTCATGCATTTAAATGCCATGAGAGCGTCGCGGAAGAACAGCTTTTGTTTAATTGGAAACCAACGTAGATCTCTTAGTGCGGGGGTTATATGATCAAATTTCCTGGTACCTGTAATAATGCGCGTGGCAAAGTTCTGCACTGACTGTAGTCTACAGATATTTCTGTTCGAGGTGTTCGACCACACTGTGGAACAGTACAGTAATTTGCTAAAGACTAGGGCATTTATTACTGTCACCAGTTGGTTACGGTCAAGAACATGTTTAACCCGACTGATTTGTGCGAGGCTTGACATACAAGATGACGTAGTTTTTAAAACATGGTCATCAAACGTTAGTTGCGGATCTAGAACAACCCCAAGATCTTTGGCCGAAGATGTAAGAGCGAGATCTTTTCCTAGAAGAGATATTTTGAAGTCGGGGAGTTTGGCAAGTAGTTGTCGGCTTCCAAAGACTACGAGTTTTGTTTTGTCAGGATTTAAAAGTAACGTATAATATAAGGGAGGTGGAGAAAAGTGAAGAAAATCATTCACATGCCGACTCATTGAAGACTGGTTTTTTCGAGCGACGGAGTCGCAGTCGGAGTCGGAGTCGGAGTCGTAAGAGCGCTTATGACCCAGTGAAAATCGAAAATCGGAGTCATGAGCGAAGTCGCGATTCCGACAATCTAGTTTTCACTATATCATAAGCGAAGGAGTCATAACGGAATCAGTGTTTTGTTTCCGATTTCGTCGCTTTGATTTTTACTAGATCATAACGCTCCACGCTTCTGATAACCAGCCTTTAGTATGAAATCAAGGGGTCGGTGTACACTTTCCACAGACTCGCAGCTTTTGTTTTTGTTTGTGTGGTTTTACTTCATTTAGCATTATTTTTCTGTTTGAACCCTTGGGTTGAGCAACTGGAAAGCCGCAGCCAGACTCATGGGTGCGGACCCTAGCAACGCCCATCTGCCCAGGACAAGGTTAGCGAGCAGAATAAATTCCACTCTCCAAAGGAGTGTGATTTCTTAAAGGTAGAAACTGAAATCTGTTAGAAGTCAACTTACCCTCCTCTGATGAAATCTAAGAATGAACGCTGTTGCTGCAATTTGACTTGCATCAGGGAGATCTATGAAAAAGAAGCGTAGCTGGTGTAATCTGTTCTGGTTGAATTTCCAACTCAATATTTTGTCGGAAATTCAATAAGTAAATAAATAAACCTTCCAAACAAGATGACTGTGTTAGTTTAGTGGGATCTATTAACGCTCACCGTTCCTGAGTTTTTGTAGCCTTTCTTTTTTGATGCTTTCTTAGGATGTATGACCTGGATAGAAAAAGAGGAGTTAAGGAGACTTGTTCTCCCTACACTCATTCTCGAGGAAAAAAAAGCACCGTTTTACTTTATGCTTCATACCAACCTCAAATGTCATTCCAAGCTTTGATTTAAGCTCATTGATGGTCGTTGTGAAAGCACCAATCAGATCGTGCCTGTGTTACAAAAGTTGAAATCAAAATTTCTAGAAGACGTGTTCATGTTCTTTATCTTATCCCTGATACAAAACTGTTTTCAATGTGATGACTTATTCCTCAAATATGGATACATTATGAAGGGACTTATTTTCATAAAACATTGGGCAGCAGTTGGCTACGCCGGCCACGGTAAGTACGTACCACTCTGGAAAGGGTTGCGCTCTGATTGAAAGTTTGAAAATATCGGACTTCCGGTTGAATTGTGCATGTTTAGAGTTGACTTTTCTTAGCGTACTTTTCACCACGTTGGCGTCCCTAATGGCTCATTCGAGAGTCGCTTGTTCCGTGTGGACTTAAGATTTTAGATTGGTTACCAGATCGTTATTTAATGTTTGTCTCTCACCCTCCATCTCGATCCCAGTCGTAACACTCCACCTTGATGGTTCTAAGGAAGGAGGAAACGTTTTCGTGTTAGTGTTACGACCCCACAACACACTAACAGCTTAAACTTTGCCAACCGTTCGCACCTTATTGGCGTATATCAAATATGTTTTTGTGTCCCTGGCCTAAGCATGTAAAAAATCTTTCCTTTTAACTGGCTGCCTGGCATGTTTAACTCTAAAGTTATTTCAGATAGCCAGCACCCCCATCATTTGATATAATAATCTTTTCAAATTCTGGGGTGAAATAAAGTGTTGTTGTTTTTGGCTAGCCTGATAAGAATTATGGTAATATTATTCCTTGCATTTTTTTTCTTTTTTTCATTCTGTGATACTCGTCTCATCTGTCCGTATCCAGGATACACGTTTAAAATTCCTTAGCTTAAATACAGCTGAATAAATCAAGTAGGCACTACATCGAGGAAGGATGTTTATTAATACCGATCATAATCTCCTTTGCAGAGAGTCCTTGTGTGGATGGTGAATGGCATCCATGTTGGGTCGAGTGTTTTTTTGATAACTTCGGTTCGTTGGCAAGCAGTAAAACTGGAAAAAATGGAAAAGAAAAGCATGAAGTAAGTAGAGGCATATTTCTATAATTATTTCACTAGAAAGTTATTTAATAGAAAAATTCATGTTCTCTCACAATATTCACATTTTTACATACTTGTCAGTGGTTTTTGATCTTTTTGAGTCAATTTCGAACGTTTTCAGCAGTTAATAATTTAATAATAATCTATGAATTTGTATGGTGGATTTTCCATGAGCTAATGAGCAAATGAGCTGGGAACAATCGAGAAATTTAAGATGGAAACTGAGGGAGCGATCTCGACCAAAACATCTGGCCGGGTTGCGCAACAAATTATGGTTGCACGAGTCAATTCATGTATAAAAAAACATAGAGGTAGCAAAATACTTACCTCTTATCTTCATTACATCTGTAAAACACCAGAAAAGGATCTGATTTGTTCAAGAAGTCTTTCTTGTCGAGCTTTTTTCCACTAAACTGGAGCGTTATCACATCCTATGAAAAACGTTTTTAAGGAACTGGATAACATAATTCCCTAAAGTGCCGACCCTTGCAGTAGATTCACTTTCTAATCAAAGAGCAGGATAACCCCTCGGCCTTCGTAAAGTCTTTTCACATGAACCAACCAAGATATGCTGCTTCTTCTTTGGGGAGTAGGGATGGCGCAGTGGTGAGATGTGGCCCGGGTTCGATTCCCGGACTCGACGTCATATGTGGGTTGAGTTTGTTGTTGGTTCTCTTCTCTGCTCCGAGACGTTTTTCTTCGGGTTTTTCTTCAGTTTTCCCCTCTCCTCAAAAAACCAACACTTCTAAATTCTAAATTCGATCAGGAATGCGCGGACGTTTAATACATGAGCCCCCGGCTCGGGAGATTGGGCAACCACTCCTCACGCTACCGAGCTTAAATAAATTGATTTGACTTTATTTGATTTTGATGTAAGTAGAGTCTAATGAGGATGTTTGTAATCAGTAAATAATTACCAACCTTGCAGTCACTAAGTTCTTGTACAGTTACTGTAAAATAATGCAAACAATACAGGCTAGTTTCGAATTATGGGAAAACATTAGAGCCTAGTCGAGGTATGCATTTTCTGTTGTTTTTGAAAAAAGAAAATGCAATTATTCCCCGGAACCTCGACTCTGCTCTTTTGTTCTACCACAAGTTGAAACTAGCCTTTGATGTATCATGTTCAAAATTAATCACTTTTTTAGATTAAGCCTTGGTTGAAGGCGAGTCTATTTGTAGGAATTATTTTGACCAGAATTAAAGGGTTATTTGTTTTCCGAAATAGTAGCTTACAGACCTAATGCTAACTTTTAAGGAGAAATTAAATAACTCACCAATAATTGAACCAGGCTTCCTTATTTTTGAGTTTCTAAACAAGACCAAAGGACGTAAATTAAATGAAAGAAGTGCTAAAGAAAAGAGAATGTATACATCGAAATATTTATGAACAAACTTACACCAAGTTCTTTTCAAATTTGCCACCAAATTCTCCAACAATTGAACCCAGTGTGCATTCAGCAGCACCAATAAAATCCTGAAACCGATAAAACTTTGAGTACTATTAAATGACACCAACCAACACGTGCCTGTGCGCAATTTGTAAGGATTTCAAGAAGACAGGAGTATAATTGTAAGCTCACTGACCTGTTGAGATAACGTGGCAGTTTTTTCGACGTCGTCTATATCATACCTGCGAAACAATATACATACAAAATAAAGGACAGCCGTAGCCAGACGAAAATTGTTAACGAGGCAATGCCGGTAAAAAAGGGAAAAACCCACCTCTTTAATATTCTCTTATTATTTTTTAATGTAGACACACAGTAAGGAACAAATATACTGTAAATTCAACACTTTTACCAAGGTAAGTGCCTCGGTTCGCCTCATGCTAGCTACGGCCCTGGTTATGATCAACATTGTCTGGAAAATACCCGCTAAGTGTTAACAACATTTAGCACCACCATCACCCCCATAGTCGCAATTATCACCATCATCATCATCATCATCATCATCATCATCATCACAACTGATCATCATCCCAATCAACTTTATTTTCCATATTTCGTGCTATGACCAGTACAGTTATAACTTTTTATAGCCCTGATAAAACGGGGAAACATGTAAAAAAACACAATCTAAGGTGTTTTGTGAACTCACACTTCAAAACGCAGATTCTGTACTTCTTCAAAGAAATAGTGGATCACAAATGTCTCGACAAAGTCTGGATCCACTGTGTTCATGATGAGTTCAGTTCTGCCAAACTGATAGAAACAAGAAAATTAACATTTACATAAACCATTGGGAGTGGCATTACAAACCGGCTGGATCAAACATAACGAGGATTGTGTTACCCTGACTTGTAAACAGATCTTGTACAAAAATAGCGTTTTTCTTGGCAGAAAAAACATCCTGAAATTGCTGAAAATGGGCACTTTGCATTCAAAACACTTATGAAATAACACGCAAATTAAGACAATTCAACTAGTGCACAGAATTTTAGTCACTAATAAGGAACTAAAATACTATAGGCTAACATATTGTGAGAAATGTTCTGTGTGACGAGATCGATTCAAATGAACGTGCTTTTCTTGAGTGTCAACCGTTCCTTAATTTATGCGAAAAATCTATTTAATGGTTTAACGATTCGCATAAAACTAATGTGATTCTCACCCCTTTACAGATATTTTTCAATTTATTAACCCCAGACTCCGATCTTTCTGATAACCACACCAAAGATCTGAGACTTCTCCTGCTCTATTCAAAGCAATGCCGATTAAGTCTGTAAGACAATGCAAAAGAAATTGGATGTTTCTGAATTTATTCCTAAATTAATTCTGCAACTATAAAATTGATAAGTAAGCTTGGTGTATCCATGTGACCCACTCGCCCCTTCCACGTATCTTAATATCATAGTAATATGAAATATGTAACAGGCGTTGTAAACTTAAGGCCTTGCTATTTACTCGTGCCTGAAAGGCGACGAGTCTAGGATTCGGCTCTGTTCTGTTTTTTTTTGTTTTTTTTTGTTTTTGTTTTTGTTTTTATTTATTTTTTTACGGCCTGTCCACATGGAGGTGGGGGACCCCAGGCAGGTGAGGTCCCCCACCTAGGTGGGGTTACCAATCTCTCCATACAATCCCTCTTTTTTTCTCGATAGCGTTCACAGGTGAGGTGGGGTACCTCACTGAGGCGGGTTACCTGGTCAGCCAGTGCGGGCAACCCGCTTAACTGGGGTGAGTTTTCTCCATGTGAATGCTGGAGGTGGGGTGGGGTGGGGTGAGGTTCATCCGGGCAATTATCTCTGAATTCTTTTGTTAATATACCTTCTTAGCGACCATGCGATAGCATTTTAAACCTCACCCCAGCGCCCCGGGGTTGCATGTGAAGGCCAGCTTTTTCGGACCACGGGTAGGTGGGGGACCTCACCTGCCTGGGGTACGTGTCCAACACGCACCACTGCATAGAAGGGTTTAACAGAAGCTCGGTCATCTTCACGTGCAGCGCACGTGACTTGAGTTACTTTTCGTGCAAAAAAAGTGACAGGCCGTGGAAAATTGCACGAAAGTTCTAAAGATGTTTTCAAAGCAAACCTTCGATTCTTTTTCATTTATTTCTGCAAGAGATGCTTCGATGAGTAATTTCGGCCCTTTGTCTACCCATATCTCGATTCCTAAACCGTTCCATAACGCGTTTTCTTTTTCAAACACTCAGAAGAAATTAAATCCATCTATGTAAACAATGTCGGATTAAGGCTGGTTTACACTAACGACGGAGTCGGAGTCGGAGTAGTGGTCAGAAGGGTGGAGGGTTATGATCTAGTAAAAACCAACCTTAAGCTAATTTGCGATAATTAAATTATATTCTCCGCATCATCTATTCCACGTAAATATAGCGTATCGGTCATCGCAATCGCTTAGTGCACGTTAGCCCAGGTTCGAACGAGGCATCTGTCACGAGTTTATTTTTTTCTTTTCTCTTTTTATTGCTTTGTCTGTTTTGTTTTGTTTTGTTTTGTTTTTTTTAATAACAATATTGCTATTGTTATCAATCATGGTTGACCTGTAAAGTAATTCGGAAGTTTTAAAGGGATATATGTTGACAACGTACAAACAAATATAAGCGCAATGCGTCCGATGTAAAGGAGGACTGACAGACTTCTCTGTTCGGGATATACGATGTAGTTTTGCAGGCAAGAGTATAGGCTAATTATAGTCTCTTGTTCTATTCTATGTACGCAATGACCACTTGGCTTGTAGACTCTGTAAAAAAAAAAAAAAAAAAAAAAAAACAGGGACACACACCTCTATCCACTCTTTTTTCCCTATTGCCTGGGTGTATATCACCACCACTGAAGAAAAACAATAAACAGCATGAGCAAGGAAAAGCAAACTGTGCCTCTTAGTCATGCAGTGCATGTTCTAAAGAACCTGTAACCTTATGTAACCAACACTTCATTTATTATGTAGACAGATATGGCTTAAACCTCAGTTGTGAAGTTAAATGAACCATAGAATCAAGGCTTGCAGTATGCAGTGATGCCTGACAATCAATGGCCAAAGTTTCATTTTCAAATGATGCACGTGAGTGCCAAATTCAACAATCAGATTTAGTTAACATAGATAGCTAAATAAATAACTTTTGCTTTATTGTGATAACTTGTTTGCATGAAAGCAGGATTGTAATAGAATTAATTTGGCACGCCACGACTAGCGTTTGCCAAGAAATTGTACAGCCAATATTATGTAATAATGTCTTGTCTTGTCTTGTCTTGTCCCGTCTTGGCTTGTCTTGTCTAAAGGTTAATTTCTTTGGCATAAATAGTTGTTTGAGATGTCACTCAAGTTATGCAAACAATTTTCATAAATAACATTATCCTTTTGTTCAATTGCACATTTTAAGGTGATTGATAGCATGAAATTTTTAAGTATTGCGCCACTGTTTAAAAACAAACACGGTTTGTTAACCTTGAATTGGCGACTTCAACCATCAAAGCCCCCTTTAAAGATAGGCTTCGATTTTGCAATATTAAAGAGGCCACGCGTAAGCTCTCTCAAATTTAGTAAATCAGACACGCCGACGCCAGTTTTAAAAATCAACAAGAACAAGGTTCATCGCCAATATATACTGTCCACTGCCATCCTTATGTTTGCACTCGGGTGTTTAATTTGTAATCAACGCACGATTCAAAGTCACCGTTCTTCATCATGTAGTACTTATGCCAACTGTTGCCGGTATACAATCCTCGCTTTTATCTTCTAATTCAGTTGTATTCAAATCTAAGAGGCATATTCACTGCTAACTTTTGTACGGGTATATTTTAATTACAATGGAGCTTTCCAAGAGGGAAAGGTCGAGAACTTGTGTTGTTAGATGTGAACAGTGCAAAACAAGAGAAAGCTATTAGTGACAAATGCATGGTCGCCAACCTTCAAAAAGTCAACTTTGCTAACTTTTGTTACCTCATATCTCAAATTCAACTTACTTGGATCTGATTTGGTGAGGACGTCCATGTCTGCCAGGTTCCTATAATAGCAAAGCATTAAACTCCTTAGCTAACTCTAAGAACATTTTTCTCAGATTTTGAGAAAGGTTTTTGCAACAGGAAAATTAATCTAAAGCGTACTTCGTCATAAAGGCAAGGCAATGAGGACTAGGAAACCTTTTAACATTTGTATTGGCCAAGTAAAATAAAAGAGTTGCCTTAAGGTTTTTTTTTGGCTGAAAACAGCTTATCTGCTTCAAAGTTGCGATACGGAAAGATAAATACTATACCTCAGTCACTTGGCAACATATTGGACTTTACAAATAATGTTTAAGAGGTGATTATGGAGTTACTTCCGTTGTTTATAAAATCATTGTGCACGAAATCTGCAACTCCATATTTGTTATGCATCTAATTCTCTCAAAGGCAAGCTAAAGATAAGTTGGATTCAGAAAAAGTTGATATTTGTGTTAAGCATATTTCATTGCAAGATGATCGCATCACTTCTTCGATGCTTTTAATGGCGGCAGTTTCTGATAATCCGAGTTCAGTGATTCCAATTGGAATTAAGTATCGATTTTCGCCCGATGATCGTTTTACCTGCAAGAAACATGCAGTTCCACTTCTGTTGCTGACCTGGAACTTTCAAACGAGCTGGCATCGTCAGGCGAAATGTCACTGAAGAATGCTGGTGGAGCCGAGGCAGTCATGTTTGCTATTTGCTAAAGACAACGTTAACCTAAACTCTAGATGTGACTGATTTGCAAACGAGTTTAATTAGCTCACCACTCGGAGGCCTGCAGCAAAAAGACAGGGGTCATCAAGTACTTGGTATTTCCTTTCAGGAGGACTATTTAAGGTCATTACTATGCCTTCTAATTGTCTGTTTTAGCCAATTGCTTCACATCAAGTTGTTTTCTTAAAAAAGAATTGTTTGGATGTTTCGATTTCTTTAATTTCTTTCCAAGTCATTGTTATAATATCAGATTTGAGGATAATTTGTGGGCTGGACTGTGTAAATACGTGCTGTTTTTCGATGTCACGACACACAAAATCTCCCAACTCGAAATATTTTTCTTTGTCAAAGTTATCAAAACCATGTATTCTCTTCTTTGCTAAACCGATTCTTAGCCTGGGGATAAACTTAAGGTAGAAAATGTAGTGCTTAATACGGTAACACTGTTCATAATCGGTGTATCAGCCGTGTCGCCAGACATCAAAGCGCTTCTTGGCCGTAGCGAACTTTTATTTGAAGACTTTGAGATAAAAAATAAATAAATAAATAAAAGGTAATTATTTAAAAAGCACAGTGCATATATACTTTTACTTATTTAACTCCGCTTGTTTCTCTGAAATGTTTGGGTTTTTTTATTTTCCACACCCAAATGTCGTGACTCATTGGTGGACCGAGTGGTCCAAATAAGGAGGGAAATAGCGAGCAAAAAGTAAGCGGCATGGTTAAGAGTGAACGTGTTGTGGTCACCTCGTTTTACAGCCTTGAATGGAGCTGTCTTTGCAGGAGGCTCTTGAAAAAAAATTTGGGACTCGGCGGGAGGGAGGAGGGGGTGAAGGATTTGGAAAATTGTGCGTACCTGTGGAAACAATGCTGGCCACACCCCTGTAAATTACGAATTTACATACAAAATTCAATAAAATAGACTAATATGCTTATAAAAAGTACCCAACTATAACAATGAATAAATTAGTGTAAAAATATGGATGTGTTAAAAAATATTATAAATTATAGAAGAGCTAATATATAAATCTTCCAAATCCTTTAAAATTCCACCCTAATTGCAGTGGCTTTACAACGAAACTGTTCTTATAACGATCAATTTTACATGCAGGAATGTAGTGACGACATATAGTGACGTCATATTCGTTAGCGTACAGAGTAAGACTGGGAAAAAGATTAAAACCGATAAGAAACACTTGTGATTTACTACTCCATCTGCTCTCTATAAATAGCCGTCACTCAGTTAGCAGCTTCACCCTAACCCCAAGTCTTTTTTAGCAACCACCTTCTGCACAACAGGCGATGGTAAATTGAAAGGACTCATTGCCATAAGCAAAACGCATTATTCTTGCGAGGCAGATGCTGTAAATGGTGTCCAATAACGTGCTCCTTGGGCAATGAAAATTCCCAAAGCGGTGCTCAAGTACTGTAATGACACAACTATGAGACAGCGGACCCAACTTCCCATATCAGTAGGTCCAGATAGCAACGGCAAACACTTCTAATTATTTGCTAAAGGGGAAACTTAAAAGAAGTTTATACCTCGTGGTCACGCTAACACTGCACGTGTATGGTACGTCGGTGTTGTGTGACGATGTTGCCTCCGGTTGCGTAACACAAATTTACCCGGTCACTTGAATCAAGTAAAGCTGGATGCAACCAAATGGATGGTGATATGTCATGGAACAGAGTTCACCAATTTGGAGATCTAACCATTAGATCTCCGTGCAAAAGTACAAATATTGAAAAATGAATCAGACCTGTGCAGAGACTTTCTTCTTCAAACAGCAAGATTTATTTTTATTTCAGTATTAGTAATTTTTACTGTACAATTGAGTCTCAGGCAACTTCTTAACCTGCTGATTTTACGGCACGGAAAATTTATATTGTACATAACCGTGACTGAAATTCTAAGAAATTCTTGTAAAAACAAAACCTGTTTTCTTTGAATTCCTGTAAAATAGTGGAATATTTATGTGTAAGAGCCGGAAAATGGCCGAGAAAGAATGAATGTACTGTACACAAGTATAGGAACAATGTTAAGGCCCGGCCAAACGTTCGCAACATTTCAACGTCACATCTTGCAACATTGTTGGGCATAACATGTTGCACACGTTTGGCCACCGTGTTGCGATATGTTGCAACATGTTGGATGGTGTTGGCTCAAATTTGAAAACGGTCGTATATTTCGTGCAACATTTTGGATGTTGCATGATGTTGTACTCGTTTGGCCACATTCACGCAACATTGTTGCAGTAGGGCATGCGCGCTCTCAGGTCGATTTGCTATTTCAAAGCGCCAGAACACAACATGTTGCACACGTTTGGCCACCCTGTTGCGATATGTTGCAACATGTTGGATGGTGTTGGCACATAAACATCGACAACCAGAAAAATGTTGGGTTGAAATGTTGCGTGCGTTTTGGCCGGTTCCTTCACAACATCGTCACAATATGATGCAACAATGTTGCAAGATGTTGCGTTGAAACGTTGCGAGTGTTTGGCCAGGGCTTAACCTTATGCGGTGAAGAGATTGCTGGGAATTAGAAATTGTCTGCTTTTTGCAGACGCACTAAACAATTGTCAAAATCTATGGATCGTTACATTTAATTAGTGAACAAAACTACACATCTTCGATACTGGTATCGAAGTGTCCTTGACTAGGGTTAAAAAAGACCTACATATACCACTAACGTTCTTATTCCAACAATATTTCCGGACAGTAGTAAAATACAATTCTATATTTACAGAACAAATAACACTTCCCTATCATTCAGTGTTTCTAATGATCATCTGGCTAGCCAAGTCGCCGTACTAATAATTCACAATAACCAGTCAAAAATGTTATAAAATGCGACTGGAGGAGCCAGGGAAGGCACCTCTTTCTTTTACGTTCATACACAAGAACAGTGATCTTGTAAGTAAGAAAAAAAGCAGTTATTTTGGTGCCGAATGCCGATTACTTACTGACACAAAAAATAGCTTTGATGGCTTGAAAACGAAAGATTAACAAATTTACTTTACTACAAAGGAAAATTACACTATTATTTTTTTCATCAAGTTGTATGCGAGGAATGGAACGTTGAATATTTTAATTAAAAAATGTACAAAAATCTGAGTTCAAGTTGCCCTTACTTTTACCAGACTGAATTAGTCTAAAAAATAGTTCACACTTCGATAAATCACAGCCTGAGCAATGTTTTATAAACATGGATTCAAACTTAAACTCGTTTCCAGGCCCACCTCTGTCTGCATAAATGGCGGTAAATGGAGAGACTGGTACTTGTATTGACTCGAATGCCAGTTTGAAGTTGTCTTTCAAATTTGTCCCCTTCTCAGCCATGGCTTAAAAATTGTATCTCGCAGGCCTTGGATCGATGTTTCTTTTTTCCATGAACTCGAGAAACTGGTCTGGAAGTTCTTCCAAGACATCTTTAGCCAGTCTGGACCCACTTATAATGTTTCCGGTCTCTCCAAGGTAGTCGCGGAAAGGCACAAACTGCAGATGATAAGAACAAATTAAGGTGGTGTTTACATGAAACCACGGGCGAGTTCACCCCGGGATTACTTATTTTCCTCCCGGGGCAAATTATTATTGCTATTTACATGCCTGTTTTCATCCCGGGACAAACGAAACCTAGCAGCTTCGTCCCGGGACGAAATTGTCGCTTGTGAAGGTCTTACTTTTCATCCCGGAAGACTGCTTACATGAAATTATTGGCACCGAAGTGAAACTTATCCCGGGATGACTTCACTCATGTAAAAAGCACTATCTTCGCTGCTTGTTCTTCCAGTGGCAGCCATTTTGAATAAATTTGTCCCGATATTCAATCCAGAGGAGTGGGACTCAGTTGTAAGGTTAGTATTTTAATATTTTCCTAGCCTACAGAACATGAGCTAGTAATTAGTATTGGTCGTTGAAAGTGTTTATTTTATGTTTATTTGTGTTAATTTTGTCGCATTGCTTAATCAAACCTGCATTATTATGTAAAGTAATTCATTGTTATTTTTTTTTGTGATATGTTCTCGTGCTCGTCTTGTCCCGCCTCGACTAGCTTTGCGGCTATTTGCGGGACAAGCTTCTTATACCTATCTGAATTTGTCAATAAATTGTTGTTGTTGTTGTTGTTTTGATTTCGAGCAGAGCTTACCTCTAGGCTCCAGCGTGATACCTGGGCCACAGGTAAACCAAGACTGCTCGCAAGCCTAAAGCTCACTTGACAAGAACAAAAGGTAACACGGGTATATAGCTGGAAGGTCGTTGTAATTCGGCTATAATTAACCAGTTGTTTGTGTGATAGGATCAGAGAAAATACCATCAACGCTTGTTTAAGTGATAATATAACTGAAGAGATGAGTCATGAGTGAGTTTGGTGAATTTATGAATAAATTACCCATACCACCACGCGGTCACGTCGCTTAGGCTTCGAAACAGCGTTGATTCAGATAACTGTATATATTTGAATAAAGAAGTATGTTACCTGTACAATGTCCCTCTCTGCTAATCGACCACGCGATGAAAGCCGTACTACATCTCCGTCAAGTTCCTCCATGGCTATGACGAGAAAAATACGTGAGAACAAAACAGCAAAGAAAACCTCGTTAAAAACCTGTATGGTCACTGGTTCCAGTTAATGCGTGCGATCCAGTTTAACAGGAATTGCGGAATGCTTCTTTACTAAAAAAAAATGCTTCCCCTAAACCTCTTCGGAAAAGTAATAGGACATACTGAAATTTGAACAATGACGAAAGGAAAATTTACCTACCATCAAATTCTGCTGGGCCGACACCCACAATAATGATGGAGATGGGAAGTGAAGCGGCCTGAAAAAATAAACAAAATAGCCAACTTGATGCTTTAGAGTGGTTTTCAAATTAAGTGTGGAAAGTAATAGGACATTTGCATGATGACGCCATTCAACTACAACTACCAGAATCCTTCAGGTTTTGCTATACTCCAGCTAATTACAGCTACTGCTATTTTCACCCCGCTGGGATTACAAAATTTTAATAAGAAATGAAAAGCAAGCTGAATTCTGGTAGTTGAAGTCAAGTAGCGCTATCGTCAAATTTGCCTACTCTCGTTTGCTTTGTTTTGCTTCACTTTTCTCTGTGATTGATTAGTAGCCAGCCAATGAGAATGAAAGCCAAAACCAATTGTGACTTGCACGCGCGCATTTTCCCGCGTTTGGCGTCGGCTGCATAAAATTGCTTCGTATTCTGATTGGCTCGTTGCACTGTTTGTTTCTGTTGTGATTGGTCGGAGTAACTGCGTTGGTTTTGGTAATTGTACACTCAACTGAAACTCGTTCGAAAATATCAAATCAAACTCTAAGACAAAAAAACACTTTATATTATTTATGAATAAGCAATGATCTAAGCAGCAAATTGAGTTATGTCAAGAAACTAACTGTAACAATGGCCTCCTTCGTTTGATCCATATCAGAAATAATGCCATCTGTTAACATCAGTAGCACAAAATATCTGAAAAGAAAATAACATTGTAGAGTTAGGTCCTATGATGCCCCACCGAAGTTTGCGTGCATGCAATTTACGTTCTGGGCAGGAAAGGGAACTCGGTTCATTAAGTTTATCCTAAAGTTATTGCAATAAATGTATGTTACTTGGTGTGGGAACAGAAAACATCAAAAACAGTACTTACTCTTCCCCAGGTTTCGCTCGGTATGATTCGTCCGCTATTCTGCAATAAAATATTAAGAAGTTCATGAGTGAGTGAGTGAGTGAGTGAGAGTCCCACGTAATTGCATAATAAGTTAATTAAATGAGTCTAAAATATCTGAAACCTTCCTAATTATTTAAATTTTTCAGTTCCGAAAAAAACCTTCTTACCTTACAATTTGCCTTATTATTGGCGCAAAGTTGGTAGGACCTATATACATATTTAAAAAGAACAGGTTATCTAAAGCGTTACGAATTCTACTTGGAATTACCTACTACAGAAAATAAGGAGAGACTTGAAGGAGTGAAGGATTATGGGATCGTTTAGAAAGATAGAAGACGACAAACTCTGCATTTTACGGCGTATTCAAAACCATCAAAGTAGCTCTTGCTACATCATTGTAATATACGCAATTCGTAACATAATAGAGACCTTAAGATTGAGGTTTTTCGGCATTTCCCGCGGACCGCGAACGTCAAGAAGTCACGTGACCAGTGCCTGGCCGTCAGGTTTGCGGTTTGAGGTTCACGTTTGTACGGCTAGATCACGCTCTAGAGGTAAGTGATTTACCGCAAGGTTTTTTGCACCCTAAAACATCACAATCCCACGTTCGAGAGGAAATACTACTTTTTAGAACTCTTTCGCCTATTAATTATCGAATTCTTTTTCATAGAAACGTAATTTTTAAGACAATTTCTTAGCTAAAATAGAAGTGAACGAATGAATGAAAACAGACATGGCGGCCGGCTATTTGTTACCCGCGAATCTTAAGTCCCGAATATGGACAGACAGATAACGTGAAACCTCTAACTGCAAACCGCGGTTTGCCGTTTGCGGTAAGATGGCCAAACCTCGATCTTAAGGTCTCTAATGTTTTTCCAGTGACTTGCGGTTCAACGCCGCAAACCACAGTTTTTTGTCGTTGCCAAGCAATGCCCAGCGGCAAAGCAAAACTGTGTTGATTCAACTCGGTCAGCGGTTACTGTATAACTGGACTCTCGGTATGCTGTTATGGTAAGCATTTAACACTCCTTCTATTCTCTCACACATCGGGTCTTGAGGATTACCATTCTGAAATTTGAACAGTAGTTAATAAATGTTGCTTGGTTAGAATGGCGAGACTCTACCAAACGAAAATATACCAAAGATAGCAATAGAACCTCTGATGCTTACCAGCGGAAACTCGTGTGAGATTTGCCAGGTTGGAGGAAGACGAGCGCCAAATCCGAACGCTGGAAACAATTTATCACTGGGAAAAACGAGGCAAAATAAATTCACATACAATTACTAATATAATTAAATTAGTATACTCCAAGAAATTAGACAAGAGCCTAATTTTATTCGTACATATTCTCTTAATTCTGCTCAGTACTCGTGCCAAAGATCGAGGTCTTCCGAACACGATCGGGAACACTTCAACATTCCAAACATCATTTAGAAGTCTTCTGAAGATCTAACGAACATTCCGAACACCACAGACAAGACTTCCGAAAATGTTCCGAACATTTAAGACTTCTCATATGCATGGTCCGAAGATTTTCGAAGGTGAAGCAAAGGAGTTCAAAGGTAAGCAAAAGTAACGCGAACACTTTCGAACCTTTCCAAAGTCATAATTAATCGCAAATGAGTATACTCACGTATCATAGTCCTGACAAATCCTCCCAACAGCCGTCAGTGCCTTGACATACTGATTTTCTTCATTGAGATTGAACTAATGAAGTGAGTCAGGTTTTCTGGGGTCACCTAGAGAGAGATCATACCTCTTGCATATTTCCAGGGCTTTTCGAGACTTTTGAAGAAAAAAAAGTCACTTAGAAGTACCACGCCTTTCATGACAGCTGTAAATGCTCAATTGAAGAGGTTTTCAAGGCTTACTTTTCATGACTACCAAACTGAACAATACAAAGGTAAGGTAAGCTTTCATACATAATTGCGAAAGGTAACTTCCTTCGAAGACGGGCACCTAAACTTATTCCCTTGCTCAGGACATGCGCATCCTGGTGTTGAAAAGTTCTATTCTCTTACGGTGAAAAGCGAAAAGCAAACTCTATCGACATCTACATAAATGCTTGCAATTTCCGGCTTGAATTATCCGCAAGTTGTCGGTCGGTGGTGGGTTAGTATTTTCTCTTCAGATACATCACATCTTACCATTTGAAGCTGTGAAATCAATGGCGACAGTAAAGTTGATTTGAGTTCTGCAAAAAAAAAAAGCAACAAAATTGGATGGGCAACCAGAAAGGCTGAATCCCATGCAATGTCCATGGCCCAACCCCTCCCTCTTCCCTACCCCCTCCCCCCTTCCTTAGGCCCCCTCCGCCTCCCTACCCTCCAAAAGGAGTGTGGTCACTTAAAGATAGAACTGAAATTTGTTGTAAGTCAACTTACCCTCCTCTGATGAAATCTAAGAATGAAGGCAGCTGCTGCAATTTGCTTTGCACCAGGCAGATCTGCGAAACAGAAGCGTGGCTGGTGTGATCTGTTCTGGTTGAATTTCCAACCCATTATTTTTATCGGAAAATCCCAAACAGGATGACTGTTTTGGTTTAGTGGGATCTATTAACGCTTACCGTTCCTGAATTTTTGTACCCTTTCTTTTTCGATGCTTTCTTTGGATGTATGACCTGGATAGAAAAATAGGAGCTGAGAAGACTTGTTTCTCCCTATACCCATTCTCGCGTAAGGGGCTCTTTTACTCTAGTTGTATTAGATTAATTATGGACTATGCGGTACCGGTCTTTCAGTACAGTTTGCCTAAATGTTTAATGCAATTAAATATTTAATGAATTAGAACGTGTACAGAAGAGAGCAATGTCCATCATCTGTCCTTGTTATGGCTATCAGGAGGCCCTCGATATTATGAACTTTAAGGAATTAGCCATCCATCATGACAAAATATGTGAGGCACTTTTCGACACAATTATAAATGACAACATTCACCGCCTTTACAAGTTATTACCAGCAACGCATTAAACCTCTTTTTCGTTAAGGTACGCGTGACCTTTTAACGTACCACGCTTCAAAACCGACCGTTTTAATAATAGTTTCATTATTTCTTCATGTCTTAAAGCTAACATAGTTTAGTTTCCCTTTTAAGCTGAGTAGATCCTTTTAATAATTAGATAGTTAGATAGCTACTAATTATATCTGTGTAACTTTATTTATGTAAGTAAATACGCAATTCAGTTTGCGGACTGCTATGTATTTATGAATAAATAAACTTCAAACTTCAAAGGTACCTTTTATACTTCATACTAACCTCAAATATCATTCCAAGCTTTGATTTAAGCTCATTGATGGTCGTTGTGAAAACACCAATCAGATCGTGCCTGTGTTACAAAAGTTGAAATCAAAATTTCTAGAAGACATGTTTATGTTCTTTATCTTATCCCTGATACAAAACTGTTTTCGTTGTGATAACTCACGCGTTTCTTAAAAATTTCCTCAAATATGGATACATTATAGAGAGACTTATTTTATACAACATTGGGCAGCCGTTGGGAACCCGGCCACTCTGGAAAGGGTTGCGTTCTGAGTGAAAGTTTGAAAATGTCGGACTTTCGGTTGAATTGCGCATGTTTAGAGTTGACTTTTCTTAGCGTACTTTTCACCACGTTGGCGGCGTCCCGTCCTTTGCATTGCTTTAAAGAACCGACCAAAATCGATTATTGGCTCTTTCGAGAGCCGCTCGTTCCGTATAAGACTTAAGATTTTAAATTGGTTGCTGCATAGTTATTTAATGTTTGTCTCTCAGCCTCCATCTCGATCCCAGTCGTAACACTCCACCTTGATGGTTCTAAGGAATAAGGAGACGTTTTCGTGTTAGTGTTACGACCCCACAACACACTAACAGCGTGAACTTTGCCAACCGATTGCGCCTCATTGGCGTATATCAAATATTTTTTTGTGTCCCTGGCCTAAGCATGTAAAATATCTTTTCTTTTAACTGACTGCTTGGCACTTTTAACTCTATTCAGGTAGACAGCACCCCCTTCCCATCATTTGATACAATAATGCATTTTTTTTCTTTTCAAATTCTGGGTGAAATAAAGTGTTGCCGTTGTTGTTGGCTAGCCTGATACAAATTATAGCAATATCATTCCTTGCACTTTTATCCATTCTGTGATACTCATCTATCTGTCCATATCCAGGATACACGTCTAAAATTCTTTGCTTAAATACAGCTGAATAGATCAAGTAGGCACTACAGTAAGGTAGGATGTTTATTAATACCGATCATAATCTCCGTTGCAGAGAGTCCTTGTATGGATGGTGAATGGCTTCCATGTTGGGTCGAGTGTGTTTTTAATAACTTCGGTTCGGTGGCAAGCAGTAAAACTGGAAAATTGAAAAAGAAAAACATGAAGTAAGTCGAGGCATATTTCTATAATTGTTGCATCAGAAAGTTAGTTACCGTAAAAGCTCTGTTAAGCCACCCGTCTCTTTCACCCCCCCCCCCCCTCTAATAAACCACCCGTTTGGGAGTCGGTTATTGTAATAAGCCCCCCCCCTCCCGCCCCTCTATAATAAGCCCCCCCTTTTGGGACACGAGCTTTTGTAATTATTCCCTCCAATTCCCTCTTACGAAATACAGTCCAGTTAGTTGTTTTTAAACAAATATACAATAAAACACTCAACACTGTTTCCTGCTCGGCATTAAATAATAAAGTTTTACTTTAGTTGTCTGAGATTTGCACAGAAACTATTTAACACGAAAACGGCGTGTTCAAATATTTCAAATAAGCCCCCCCCCCCCCCCCTCTCTATTAAGCCCCCCGTTAATAAGGCCTGAAATTAAATAAGCCTCCCCGGGGTTTTACAAAGCTTTTACGGTAACATAGAAAATTCATGTTCTCTCACAATATTCACATTTTTACGTACTTTTCGTTGGTTTTGATCATTTTGAGTCAATGTAGAAGATTTTCAGCGGTTAATAATTTAATAATAATCTATGAATTTGTATAGCGGATTTTCCATGAGGTAATGAGCTAATGGGCTGGGAACAATCGAGAAATTCAAGACGGCGCATCCAACATGGCGGCCTTCGAGAAATAATTACATCATAACCCATCACTTGTGGACACGACTGGAGACATTTTTTGACGTGCTCTATACCTGCTGAAACTTTATTTTCATGGCTTAAATTGTCTTGAAGTCACGAAGAGACAAAATGGATCAAACGTATTTTTTAAGCGCGTCAGAAAGCAGTCTGAACGGAAAGTAAGGGAGCGATCTAGACCAAAACTTCTGGCCGGCTTGCGCAACAAATTTTGGCCGCAAGAGTCAATTCATGTATAAACAACATAAAGATAGCAGTAACAAAATGCTCACCTGTTGTCTTCATTACATCTGTAAAACACTAGAAAAGGATCTGATTTTCCAAAGAAGTCTTTCTTGTCGAGCTTTTTGCCATTAAACTGGAGCGTTATCACATCCTATGAAAAACGTTTGTGAGGAACTGAATAACATAATGCCCTAAAGTACCGACCCTTATAGTAGATTTACTTTCTAATTAAACAGCAGAATAACCCCTCAGCCTTCGTAAAGTCTTCTCACATGAACCAACCAAGATATGCCTTTTCTTCTTTGTGTTATATACATGTAAGTGGGGTCTTTGTAGGACCTTTCTGAAAACCACGTCATGTGATGGAAGCATCCTAATAAAACATTATTATTAATCAAAATTACCATTTGCTATTATTTTGGCATTTCGATGTTGCAAAATATCTAAACTGGTAAGAATCCATGCTAGTAGTAACACCAGAAAGTTTTGTGCAAAACCAAGTAAAGAATAAGGATTTAGAGAGGGGAGTTGATTGGTAAAGGCTTTGGCGAGCTTAATATAGTTTTAAACGTGCAGAATGAAAGTAGGGGGTGGTAAGTTTTTGAAATTACTATGTTAGTGCGAAATATTTTGAGTTCAACAAGGACAACGCCCTGTGGCCAGTTCCTCGAGGGTGTTGCAGTGTGGTGAGAATGTATGTCACGTGACTTGTGGAGGCCCAAAGATCATCCCGAACCCAAACCTAGCCCTAAGCCAAGGAACTGACCCAGAGGGCAAAGCAACTGACGTTATGTATGTAATCCTAACCCAACCATATAATTCAGTCAAGGATTACTATTTCTGTTCCCTGAAGGTGTCACGTGACATCCATTGTTTCCCTTAACCCTTTTCGATCCAAGTGGGTGCTATTTATTTCACCAGATTTTGGGCAATAAATGGTCTGGGGCTCTTAACGTCTTCATATATGGAGTTATTATGAAAATATCTGCTGTCTTGAAATACTGGGGACGCAGGCTTTAGAGTCACGTGATGCACCCGAGTGGCTGTTGTTTGTCGAGTGAGTGTAATAGCTTGACTGTGGTGCAATTGTCAGTTTTAGAGTGCTTTTCTGAGCCATTTTCCTCTGCAGAAGCCCCCATGCTGGCATCATTAAGCTAGAATGTGGGTAAAGGCAAGCCTTTGAAAGAAACCAGAGGTGAGAGGCGGTTTTATGTTGATGGAAATGCCAAACACGCTCTGTTGTGATGATGGTGGCTCGATATGGAACCTGTCTCTCTTGTCTTTCTGCAAGTGGATTCCGGGAGCTAACGAGGCAATGTGGGCTAGTTTTGACCGCTAAAAATACTCATCGATGCAACATTTTGCTGGTAGCACCGGGTGGCTCAGCACTTATCGAAAAACTATGAAATGAACTGAAGGAGAGTTCTATGCTCGCGGCGTGGATGCAGTTCCCAGAATTCTTTTCGGCCGTGAACGAGTCCAGTTAAGACACACAAGATTGGATCTCAGAAACGGGCTGAAACGTGGCAGGCAGAAAATGTGAGAGAAACGTTTCATAGCAGATACTAAGGAGAGAGCTTGAGGTTTGCTGTAAATGTAGAATCTTGATATTTGGGCAGTTTTTCTTATTAAAAAGTTGGCCACAAAAATATGTAAATTTTGGCCAAAAAACAAGCATTTTGGGCTTTGCTGTTAAACGATCGGTGATATGCAGCGGAATTCTGGTATTGTAGTCGTTATTTTTAGCTTTAATGATTGCTAAAGCACAGTTGGTCCTATTCACACAATTATTATGACGTTCTGACAAAATTTAAACAAGAAATAAACCATAAAAGGAAAGCAGTATTTATCGTCACATATGTGTGAGGTTGGATGGAAAAGAGTTAATAGTATATACCACACAAGTGAATAATGCTTTTCGCGCGCTCTGATTGGTTAACTCGGAGGTGATTAGAAAGTACTTTTCACCTCCGAGCAGCTAGCGCGCGAGATTTTACAATTTCCGACCGCTTTTCGGTATATTGTCACACATAAATTAATGTTTTGGTCCGCTAATTATTCAACTTGTGTGGTATATACTAAAACAATTATTCACCTCAGTGTCGGTGAAAGTGGTGGATATTTACCTCGCCGCGAAACGGCTCGGTAAATATCCACCACTACTCACCTCCACTTCGGTGAATAATTGTTAATCATCATCATCATCATCATCATCATCATCATTATTATGATTATGATTATGATTATGATTGATTATGATTATGATTATGATTATGATTATTATTACTGTCTACAGGGCGGTTTTCACTAGCGACGGAGTCGGAGTCAGAGTCATAATCAGAAGAGTGGAACGTTATACTGATTCCGTTATGACTCCGTCGCTTGTGATCCAGTGAAAACTAGATTGTTAGAGTCACAAGCACCATTTTGGTATCAAACTGTAATCCGAGAGCAGGAGAACTATTGTAATTGGCTGGTTCTTCCGCTTCTGCTTCCGACTCCGACAATCTAGTTTTCACTGGATCATAAGCGACGGAGTCATAAGCGGAATCGGAAGAAAATGGAAACGTTTTGTTTCTTCAGACTCCGATTCCGTCGTGGTTATGACTTCGCTTACGACTTCGATTTTTGATTTTCACTGGGTCATAAGCGCTCTTACGACTCCGACTACGACTCCGACTCCGACTCCGACTTCGTCACTAGTGAAAAACTGCCATAAAAGAAATGTTTGTAAGCAGTAAACAATTACCAACCTTGCAGTCACTAAGTTCTTCGGCGGTTACTGTAAAATAATGCAGACAAAATTCATGTATGAATATGTGAATGATCATCATATATGATTTTCATATAATCATTCTCACAAAAAGTCGTGCATCATGTTCAAAATTAATCACATTCTTAGACAAAGTGACCTTGGTTAAAGATGAGTCTATTAGTAGCAATGATTAGTAATGGTAATAGGACTGAGTGGAGTACAATTCAGGGAGTAATAGGGCGAGTGATTTAAAAATTGGCCGAGCGCGTAGCGCGAGGCTGATTTGAAATCACGAGCACGATTTACCCCTCAATTGTACGACACGAAATCCGATTACCAATTAATTGTGTCAATAACAAAATGCAAGAAACTCTAAAGGTCAACTTTCTAAATTATAAAACGTATTGTAGATTGACAACTGACACGACATGGCAGCTACTGCTCAACATGCCTAAACAAGGTAACTGTCCGATTACAGGTGTTTGTAATCGGACAGCTCAAATCGGACAGTTTGGACCTCAAGCAGCCAATTAAGACACAAATAAAGGCTGTTACGAACCAATCACATTCGAGCATTTTGTTATTGACACAATTATGACAAGAATTAAGGGCCTGTTTGTTTTGTGGAGAAATTAAATAACTCACCAATAATTGAACCAGGCTTCTTTGTTTTTGGGTTTCTAAACAAGACCAAAGGACGCAAATTTAATGAAAGAACTGCCAAAGAAAAAAGAACGTATACATCGAAATATTTACGAACAAACTTACACCAAAGTCTTTTCAAATTTGCCACCAAATTCTCCAACAACTGAACCCAGTGTGCATTCAGCAGCACCAATGAAATCCTGAAAACGAGAAGACTTTGAGTAGTGACAGGCACCGCGCAGGGGGGAGGGGTTTGGGGGGCTTTAGCCCCTCTCCCCCACCCCACTTTTTAACAGTAAAAAGCAAGTATCGAAGTAGTTTTCTATTAACGTTTCACCGAAAACTGATTATTCTTGTTTTAAAAAACCTCTTTTAATTTTTGTTGCTGAAAGTAAGTTTCACCACATCATGTTAGTTTTAAATGCATTTCCAGCCATTTCAGAGAACTTAAAAAATTTTCCGGGGGAGCACGTCCCCGGGTCCCCTTAGTTGACTCACGCTAACGCGTTCGAATTGAGCCCCCACAATTGCAAACTTGCTGCGCAGGCCCTGCTTGCTTGTGCGCAATTCGTCAGGATTTCAAGAAGGCAGGAGTATAATAGTCAGCTCACCTGTTTAGATAAGTTGGCAGTTTGTTTGTAGTCGTCTATATCATACCTGTAAAACAACATGTATAAAAATTAAGAACAGTGTTTCCGTTATCAGGCGAGGCAACGCGGTAAAAAGGAAAAAGACACCTCTTTAATATTAATTTATTATTTTTCAATGTATAGCATCTCACAGAAACTTCAAAAAAGACGAACAATAAGAAACAAAATAACGTAAATTCAGCATTTTTACCAAGTGCCTCGGTTCGCCTCATGCTAGCTACGGCCCTGGTTATTATCAACATTGTCTGGAAAACACCGCCAGTATTAACAACGTTTAGCACAATTAATATGCAAAGGACAGCCAACAATAACGCTGCTAGCGAGGCCTTCCAAGGGGTAGAAGCGACAGGCTACATGGCTCCGAAAACAGGTAACAATGTCCTCCCAAAACACCGACAACCGACAGAAAATGCGCAAACGTTTGCGACAGCGACAATTCACTTTTCATTCCTCTTTGTTTTCTTTGCGACAGCAACATTAGTCCCTAACGAAACAAGCGACAGATAGAGTCGTAAACGAGCGACAAAGCGACACCAGACCACCCCTTGGGAGGCCTCGCTAGTTTACATAATATCTACAAGAGATCTAGCCAGCCAAAAAATCAATCAGAAATATCACAAAAGCGTTTATCACCATTATAATCCCCCATTCACCATAGTCGTAATTATCATCATTATCGTCATCATCACAATCAACTTAATTTTCCATATTTCGTGCTATGGTGAGTACAGTTATAACTTTTTATAACACAGATAAAACGTGGAAACATATAAAAAACACAATCAATGAGCTCACACTTCAAAACGCAGATTCTGCATTTCTTCAAAGAAATAGTGGACCACAAATGTCTTGACAAAGTCTGGATTCAGCGTGTTCATGATGTGTTCAGTTCTGCCAAACTGATAGAAACAAGAAAATTAACATTTACATGAACCATTGGGAGTGGCATTACAAACCAGCTGGATCTAACATAACAGAGATACACACCTCTCTCCACTCTTTGTTTGCTATTGCTTGGGTGTACATTACCACCACTGAAAAACGAGAATAAACAGCATGAGAAAGGAAAAAGTATACAGTGCCTTTTAGTGGTGCAGTGCATTTTCCAAAGAGAACCTGTAACCTTATCAGCCCGGGGGGGGGGGGGGAGGGGGAATTATGTGCGGGAGGTATGTGCGGCCCCAAAGGGTATGGTTTTATTTAGCTACTTGGGTCTAAAATAGGGTATCGATTTTGACCATTTTGGTCTCAAATAGGGTATGGTTTATGCACTCCAGTCTTGAATTGGGTATGTTTTATATGAGAAGCTACTTTTTCATCTTTAGGCGATAAGACAATCAACAAAAGCCCTTCTTTTTTGTCTTTTAATTATAATTAGGCCAAACGTGTACGTGAAATAGGTCTGAAACAAGGTATCGAATTTTTGGTCAGGTCTGAAATAGGGTAGGGAAAATCGCAGATCAGATATGCAGAGCCTCTTTAACTTTAATTTGAAACTTAGAGCTTGCAGAGTCTAAAACAGTGAAATATTCCGTAGAACAGGAATCTCGACAAGCGTGAGATGTCACTAAATGCTTGTAAACATGAGAAGCCTTGTCGGACACAAGGTGCTCACGAACGCGAGTAGAAATGTGGCGAGCGGTTTCGCCAATGTAACTAGCATTACAGCTAGCACAAACAAATTTATAAACAACATGCGAACGGAGACCCTGTGGTACGAAATCTTTCACGCTGAACAACTGTCTAACCTTAAAAGTGGAAAAAAAACTACTAGCTTGATGTCAACATTACTACAATATTGTCTTAGCAGTTTTCTAAGTTTAGTTTGTGTAACGCTGGAAAAACGGCCCGCGAAAGGAAGCTTATAATAATGTGTAGAAGGTTTGTTGGTCCCAACAATGTAGCTTCTCTGTGGGCTAGCTTCATTAACTGCATTACAGATATACTTAAGAATAATTTTATCGACGATCGAATTTGGGAAACAGTTCTTCCGTAAAATAAAAACAAGTTCTTTGATGTCGTTATGAAAGCCAAACCATGTATTATTAATTTTGTAGACTCTGTCAACTTATGTCCGAACTAGTCCCAGTTTGTATGACAATGGGGCAAAACTGAAATAATTGGTATGAAGACCAGTGAAGGTCTTTTTGCGGAAAATAGATGTAACTGGGGACATATGATTGTTATCAATCAAAATGTCTAAGAAAGATAATTTACCCTCAGTTTCCCTTTCCATAGTGAACTTTATATTGGGATGTCTGGTGTTGATGTAGTCAAAAAATAGATGAGCGTCATGTTCATTCATGAATACACAAAAGGTGCCATCGACATAACGTCTATAGAATAACACTTGTGATGACGAATAGTTTTCTAACCATAGTTTCTCATAGTGTCCCATGAAGAGGTTTGCGAGGACTGGAGCAAGGGGAGAACCCATTGCTACCCCATCAATTTGATCATAAAAGACACTATTAAATAAAAAATGTGTTTGCGCTGTAACAAAGGAAAAGAGGGTTTTGAGATCCCACAAATGTGGAAAAGAGGGTTTTGAGATGGGGCAAATGTTCGTTACAATTTGAATTTTAACTCTGTATACAGTTAAAATTCAAATTTTAACGAACATTTGCAACTGAAGATGGCATAAGTATGTCGAAACATGTCTTGTTTTAAACTTAAAACTGTTGTTTTATTTTTTCAAATAACATTATCCATTTGTTGAATTTCACATTGGCACGATTTATACTGGAGACGGATCATCCATCCAGACGGATCATCCGTCTTGTATAAATACGGGAAGGAATATAAGACGAACTATCGCATTTATACACAAAGACGGATGATCCGTCTTGACGAGCTATCCACGATGGTTTCGTTTCACAAGACGGACTATCGCGATAGCTCGTGTGGATGGATGATCCGTCTGCTTGCCCGTATTTATACACAGACGGATTATCAGACGAGCTACCATTCTTTGCCCAAGCTCGTCCCAGACGGATGACCCTCTCTAGTATAAATACGGCCATTTTAAGACCCGCAGTGAACAATAGTGGTGATTGACAGAATGAATGAATTAAGTTTTGCGCCACTGTGTTAAAAAAACCCAAACAAAACAAAAAAAAAAACACGGCTTGTTAACATCAGCCATCAAAGCCCCCTTTAAAGATAGGCCCCAATTTGCAATATTAAAGAGGTCACGCGCAAGCACCCTCAAAGTTAGTAAATCAGACATGCCGACGCCACTTATAAAAGTCAACAAGAACAAGGTTCATCGCCAATATATACTGTCCACTGCCATCCTTATGTTTACACTCGGGTGCTTGTTTAGTTTGTAATCAACTCACGATTTACAGTCACCGTTCTTGAACATGTAATTCCCGAAAGTACTTATCGGCCAACTGTTGCCGGTGTACAATTCTCAGTTTAATCTTCTAATTCAGTTTCTTTAATAGTTTCTATCTTTATGCAGATGTTATCCACTTCTAACGTTTGTATAGGTATATTTTAATCACAATGGAGCTTTCCAATAGGGAAAGGTTGAGAACTTGTGTTGTTAGATGTGCCACATCTAACAACATGAGTTCTTACAGTGTAAGTTGTTGGCATTTGTAAACGGTGCAAAACAATAGAAAGCTAGCAGTGACAAATACATGGTCGCTAACTTTTAAAAAACAACTTCGTTAACTTTGGTTACCTCATATCTCAAGTTCAACTTACTTGGATCTGATTTGGAGAAAACGTCCATATCTGCCAGGTTCCTATAACAGCAAAGCATGAAACTCCTTAGCTAACCCTGAGAACAGTTTTCTCAGATTTTGATCTGCGTATGTATTTGCAACAAGGGAAGAAATATAAAGCGTATTACAAAACAAAGGTAAGACAATGAAGACTAGAAGCCTTTTAATATTTGCATTGGCAAAGTAAAATAAAAGCGTATCCTTAGGTTTTCTTTTGACTGAAAAACAGCTTCTCTGATTCAAAGGTGCGATACGGAAAGATAAATACTATAGCTCAGTCACTTGGCAACATATTGGACTTTACAAATACAAATAACGTTTAAGACTGATGGTTATGGAGTTACTTCCATTGTTTATCAAATCAATTTGCACGAAATCTGCAACTCTATATTTAGTCTTATGCTTCTAATTCTCTCAAAGGTAAGTTTGATTAACAAGTTGATATTTATATTGCACACGTTTCATTGTAAGATTCTCATATACGAAATGATACGTCACTTCTTCGACACCTTTAATAGCGACACTTCTGATAATCCAAGTTGATTCCAGTTGGAATTGAGTATCGATTTTAAACCGATGATCGTTTTACCTGCAAGAGACATGTAGTTCCACTTGCGTTGGGGGCCTGGAACCTTTAAACGAGCTGGCATCGTCAGGCGAAATGTCACTGAAGATTGCTGGTGGAGCTGAGGCAGTCATGTTTGTTATTTGCTAACGACAAGGTTAACTAAAGCTCTAGATGTGATTAATTTGCAAAGTTTAATTAGCTTACCACTCAGAGGCCTGCAGCAAAAAGACATGGATCATCAAGTACTTGCTATTTCCTTTCAGGAAGATCGTTTAAGGTCATTAACCATTCCTTCTAATTGTCTGTTTTAGCCAGTTGTTTCACATCAAGTTGTTTTCTTAAAAAGAATTGCTTGGATGTTTCGATTTCTTTAATTTCTTTCCAAGTCATTGTTATAATACCATATTTGAGTACTGGATAATTTGTGCGCTGGACTGTTTAAATATGTGCTGTTTTTCGATGTCACAGACCCACAAAATCTGCTAACTCCAATTATTTTTCTTTGTCAAAGTTATCAAAATCGTGTAATCTCTTCTTTGCTAAGCCGATTCTTAGCCTGGGCATAAAATTTGGTGCTCAATAACATAACATAGTTCGTAATCGGTGTCCCAGCTAGGTCTCCACTGTCTTCAGACATCAAAGCGCTTATTGGCTGAAGTGAGAATTAATTTGGAGACTTTGAGATAATTAAGGCGATAGCGTGATTCCTGAGCACAAATTCTCTGTCAGCTTTACTAGAAGAAGAAGAAGAAGAAGATGATGAAGAAGAAGAATTGTTTATGATATAAAATTCCTTGCAGCCTGACGACTGAATTACGACTTTACATATAAAAAATACAGTAAAACGGACTGGTATGCTTCTAAAAAGTACCTAACTATAACAATGAATAAATGATTGTAAAAATATGAATGTAGTAAAAAATATTATAGAATTATAGAATTATAGAAGAGCTAATACATAAATCTTCCAAATACTTCAAAATTCTTCCCTAATTGCAGTGTTTTACAACGAAACTGTCCTTATAACGATCAATTTTACAAGTCGGAATGTAGTGACGTCAGACAGTTACGTAATATTCGTTAGCATGCAACTTAAGACTGGGAACAAGATTAAGACCGACAAGAAACACCTGTGATTTACTATTCCATCTGCTCTCTGAATAGCTGTCATTCTGTTAGAGGCATCCTCCTCCCCCAAGTCTTTGTTCCTCCACAAGTAGGAACATGTGTCAACTGTCACGTGACTGTTGGTTTGCGTAGCCAACTGAAGCTTTTGTGGGCAGGTGGTCAGCATTATCAAGTACGTTATGTTAGAGAGAAACAACTTCATACAGAACAACTTCCGGTTGCTGTGTCGCTCACCTGCGTTTACCGTCCAACTGTTTTCATTTCTTTCTGTCTTTGTTGTTGTCATGGAAACGGATAACATACTCGATGATGCTTCAATTAATTTTGCGCTGGTTTTTATGAGAAGAGATTCGTACCGGGGTACTTATAATGTAACGAGTCAGAAAGTAGGTCCTCCGTCAGGCCAACCTTCCGCCATCTTTGAAATTGGAGGTAAGCGAGAATTTATCCATGACTGTTGATTCAGCCTCAATTCATTTTTTTTTTTACTTTTTCTAGTGAATTTCGAAGGTGGTCAGTAAGGGGATCACTAGGGGATCAGTAGGGGGATCAGTAGCCTCAGTAGGGGATCAGTGGGGGATCATTAGCAAACCTGTAGGTAATCAGTAGGGGGGTCATTAGCTTCAGTAGGGGATCAGTAGGGGTTTGGTGACTTCCATTAAGTGTACAACATAAATACTAAACTCAAAATAGAAATGTAATACACATAGACAAAAACACGTATATACAAATTAAAGTATCACTTCAAGGGGAAGTGTCACGCTATTTGGCAACTTTATAAAAAGCTAGAAGGTGTCTTCGAATCAATTGAATTCCAAAAACAATGGTCTAGTTTTGTTATTAAAGACTATTTGAAAGTACTGAAACTGTTTCCTGTGGCTTGTTGCTACGGATAGCAAGGACGGAAATGGATTGAAACTTGAAAAAAGTGGCCAATTTTTTCAAGTTTTGATACTACGTCTTCAAAAAATCCTCAAGAAATTTCTTATGGTTGGCCTTCTCTGATAAAATTCATTTGATATCTTCGTCGTAGCTTTACAGAAGCATTTTGTTATGAGTAAAGCGTCAAAGGAACGATTTTAGCACAGAATTGACCTAAAACAGCAAAATTCTCGTGACACTGCCCCTTTAATAAGGGGCAAACGAACGGATAAGTAGGAGATCATTAAGGGCATCAGTTAGGGATCAGTGGGGCGTCAGTTCACCCGGAATCAGTGATTTGTCGAAGCCCCTCAGAAGGGGAATTTTCGTCGATGTTTTTGACTAGACTGGAAGAATTGGACTAAATAAATATGTGGTGCACGTGACAGCTAGCGCTGAACATTTATAAGAGGGGAGAAAATCGCCTACGAATATTCAATCCCCTGTGGTGAATCAGCACTTTTTATGTTACAAAATATTTGCATCCTTATTTTAAGCAGCGGAAGTAAAGAAGCCTCATCCTGTGTGAAAAGTGATTGAAGCAAACAGGGTACTTTATTTGGGCATAATTCACTATTTACATACGCATGGTTAAGATATTTACAACACTGTATATAGAACCTCTCTACCTGGTTTTGTAACGTTCATGTTCTCTCTTTGTCGTCAGTGGTTTGTTTATTAATTTCCTTATTATTTCTTCGTTTTGTTTCCCCCTTCCTTTCCTTTCTTCACTTTCTTGTCTCCCAGAGAAAACTAAACTTTTGACCCAATATCATGGGTCATACCTTAAATAACAGAATCAAATTTATAGCTGCAAGGCAAACTCTAACACCTCACTGCAGCACTAAAACATCGCTACACTTCATTCTTGAGCCATTATAAACAAACATAAAAGAACATTTAAAACATGAAGAATTATAGAAGCCAACCAATTTGGAACAAATCCAACCTATTGGCAAGTCAAAATCGGAAACCTCATAAACGGTCGGTCTAATTAGCCCTCTCGCCGCTCTAAAACATACCTCGCCAAACATAATGTTTGTGATCATTTTAGGAATACAAAAGCACAGAAAAATATCAGACTTGTTCATTTATTCACCGCAAAAGCATTGGGTCACCCCTTTGAAAAAATTACCAAAAATAATTTGAAAACATGACAAATGGTCTTTTTGGTCTTGTTCTTCCCACTTTAAATTGCTAAATATGATTTCTTGATCTATTTTGGCCATACGCAAACACAGATCGCTCAAGATTAACATACTTCTCAATTAAATATGCAATGTCACGCAAATAGTTTTGCTTGAATTGAGTCTGACTGGACATTGCATGCCACTGCATATTTAATTAAGAAGTACGTGAATCTTGAGCGAACAATTTTCTGAAAATGGTGTCATGATGTCACTGAAACGTTGTTCTTTCCTGTGGCTAATTTTTACTTGTCTGTGTTTTACGAAACCATTGCTCATAAAGAATTGAAAAGTTGGAAAAATTGCCAAAACTTCGAAAACCTGGAAAATGGCCTTCTTGGTCGTTTTTCCACTGCAAATCATCACTAAATATGATTTGTGAATAAAATTTGGCCATACAGGAACTTCAACTATTTTTTTTATTTTTTGACACAAAAGCATAGGCTTACCCCTTTAGAAAAAGTGTTAAAAATACGAAAACCAGAAAAATGGCCTTCTTGACGTTGTTCCTACTCAAAAAGATCGCTTCATATAATTTCTTGATCCATTTTGGCCATTCGCAAAGAGAGGAAAAAATTTCAAATTTTTTTTATATTTTTGACCCAAAACCATACGCTACCCCTTTGGAAAAATTGCTAAAAACTCGAAAACCTGAAAAATGGCCTCCTGACATTGTTCTTACTCTAAAACATCGCTCAGTATAATTTCTTGATTCATTTTGGCCAGTCGCATAGGGAGGAAATAATTTCAAACTTTTTATATTTTTTGACCTAAAGCATAGCCTCACCCCTTTGGAAAAACTGCAAGAAATTCGAAAACCTAAATGGCCTGCTTGGCGTTTTTCGTGCTCTTAAACATCCATAAATATATTTTCTTTATTGATTTTGGCCATTCACAAAGAAAGGAAAAAATTCCAAAAGCATAGACTACTTTGCATCATTGCTAAATCTCATTTTTGATCTATTGTGGCTATATTAACACAGAAAACAATTTTAAACTTTTTCCTTTTTTGACCTAAAAGCACAGGCTTACCCCTAAAAATTGTTAGCCTTGTTCCCTCTCAAAATCATTGCTAATATCATTTCTTGATCCATTTTGGCCATACACAAACACAGAAAAAAAATCTGAATTTTCTTTTCTTGAACCCAAAAGCATAGACTTACCCCTTAAGGAAAATTGGAAAAAAAATTCCAAATCCTCAAAAATTGTCGTATGGACACTTTCTCACTCTAAAATATCGCTAACTATAATTTATTAATCCATTTTAGCTATTCAAAAACACAGAAAAAACTGAGCACTTTTCATTTTTTGATCCCAAAAGCATAGGCTTACCCCATTGGAAAACGTGCCAAATATTCGAAAAACTCCAAAAATGGCCTTCTTGCCCTTGCTCCTATTCTAAATTATCGCTAATATCATTTCTTGATCTATTCTGGCCATTCACAAAGACAGGAAAAAAATTAAAACGTTTTCACATCTTAGCCCAAAAACATAGGTTTACCCCTTGGACAAAATTGCCAAAAAATTAAAACCTGATAAATTGCTTTCTAGGCCTTGTTCCCTCTCAAAATCATTGCTAAATTTCACTTCTTGTGATGGGACCTGTTCTTGCTCCATTTGGCCATACGCAAACACAGAAAAAAACTTCGAACTTTTTCAATTTTTGACCCAAAAGAATAGTCTTCTTGACCTTGTTCCCACTCTACATAATCACTAAATGTTTTTTCTTGATTAATTTTAACCGCCGACCGATTAGCTCAGTGGTAGAGCACCGGACTACTGTGCGGGAGGTCGCGGGTTCAAACCCCGGCCGGACCAACACTCAGGGTCTTTAAATAATTGAGGAGAAAGTGCTGCCTTTGTAATGACATCTACAAACGATTAGACTTTCTAGTCTTCTCGGATAAGGACGATAAACCGTTGGCCCCGTCTCACAACTCTTCATAATTCTCTGATTCTGTGGGACGTAAAAGAACCTCTAGGGACGTAAGAAAACTCTGGCAGTGACCATCCCTAGTGTCTGTCTTAATTTGATATTGATATTACGGGGGCACTCATAACTCAACTTCATTAATTGTAAACTGCGTTATAAGCAGTCTGGCAAAGTCCCCCGGCCAGTGTTGTAATGCGCATTTGAATATTGCATAGAAAATGCGCAATATAAATGTGATATATTATTATTATTATTATTATTATTATTATTATTAATTTTCACCATACGCAGACACAGAAAAAAAATTCAAACTTTTTCATTATTTGACCCAAAGTATTGACCTACTCCTTTGGGAAAATGGAGAAAAATACGAAAACCTGAAAAATAGCTTTCTTCTCCTTTTTCCCACTCTAAATCATAGCTAAATATGATTCCTTGATCCATTTCCACCAAACACAAACACAGAAATATATTCAAACTTTTTCACTATTTGACCCAAAGTATTGACTTTCCCTTTCGAAAAATGCCAATACCTGAATACTAGCCTTCTTGTCCTTGTACCCACTGAATATGACAGCTAAATATCATTTCTTGATCCATTTTGGCAATACACATTTAATCACGGTACTTTTTTGTCCCAAAAAACTACTCAAAAAATCTTTGGATTTGGGTCCAAATTTGACAACCTTTTCAAGTTTTTTCTGGTTCGGTTTGTGTCTGGTTAGAACGGATGAAGACGTGACATTTGGGTATGATTTAGAGTGGTTACAAGGCCAGAAAGACCATTTATGAGGATTTGGAGTTTTTGGCCATTTTCTTAAGGGGTAAGCCTATGGTTTGGGGCAGGAGCCCATGAATAGGAGCCTCCAAGTGCACTGTTTCCTTGAGTCAACTTTTGCGCGTATCTTTCTATTTTTAGAACCATTTTTTTCTGCAGGAGGCTCAAATTTACTGGGAAAATCTGTTTCCAGTAAATTCCGCACAAAAGCACTGTAATAAAATTGTGGCCAAAGGCGGGGAGCGCGTTGTCCCGATCCTTCTTTTGGGCATTCTAAACAGTGCGTGCGAATCTAAAAAACCACAGGGCTCTAAAAATAGAAACGAAACGCGCAAAGGTTGACTTAAACTGCTTGCATGGGAGAGTGAAGCTCCTATTTAGAGGCTCCTATTTGGGGTCAAAATTTGGAAAAGTTTGAAAATTTTTTCTGTGGTAGTTTACAGCTGAAATGCATCAAGAAATGATATATAGCAATGATTTTGAGTAGATCCGAGGCCAAAAACACCACATTGGTGTGCTATTCAAATAACCACCAAAATCTGTGATTTAACCACGGTACTTTTTTGTCCCAAAAAACTACTCAAAAAATCTTTGGATTTGGGTCCAAATTTGACAACCTTTTCAAGTTTTTTCTGGTTTGGTTTGTGTCTGGTTAGAACGGATGAAGACGTGACATTTGGGAATGATTTAGAGTGGTTACAAGGCCAAAAAGACCATTTATGAGGATTTGGAGTTTTTGGCCATTTTCTTAAGGGGTAAGCCTATGGTTTGGGGTCAAAATTTGGAAAAGTTTGAAAATTTTTTCTGTGGTAGTTTACAGCTGAAATGCATCAAGAAATGATATATAGCAATGATTTTGAGTAGATCCGAGGCCAAAAACACCACATTGGTGTGCTATTCAAATAACCACCAAAATCTGTGATTTAACCACGGTACTTTTTTGTCCCAAAAAACTACTCAAAAAATCTTTGGATTTGGGTCCAAATTTGACAACCTTTTCAAGTTTTTTCTGGTTTGGTTTGTGTCTGGTTAGAACGGATGAAGACGTGACATTTGGGAATGATTTAGAGTGGTTACAAGGCCAAAAAGACCATTTATGAGGATTTGGAGTTTTTGGCCATTTTCTTAAGGGGTAAGCCTATGGTTTGGGGTCAAAATTTGGAAAAGTTTGAAAATTTTTTCTGTGGTAGTTTACAGCTGAAATGCATCAAGAAATGATATATAGCAATGATTTTGAGTAGATCCGAGGCCAAAAACACCACATTGGTGTGCTATTCAAATAACCACCAAAATCTGTGATTTAACCACGGTACTTTTTTGTCCCAAAAAACTACTCAAAAAATCTTTGGATTTGGGTCCAAATTTGACAACCTTTTCAAGTTTTTTCTGGTTTGGTTTGTGTCTGGTTAGAACGGATGAAGACGTGACATTTGGGAATGATTTAGAGTGGTTACAAGGCCAAAAAGACCATTTATGAGGATTTGGAGTTTTTGGCCATTTTCTTAAGGGGTAAGCCTATGGTTTGGGGTCAAAATTTGGAAAAGTTTGAAAATTTTTTCTGTGGTAGTTTACAGCTGAAATGCATCAAGAAATGATATATAGCAATGATTTTGAGTAGATCCGAGGCCAAAAACACCACATTGGTGTGCTATTCAAATAACCACCAAAATCTGTGATTTAACCACGGTACTTTTTTGTCCCAAAAAACTACTCAAAAAATCTTTGGATTTGGGTCCAAATTTGACAACCTTTTCAAGTTTTTTCTGGTTTGGTTTGTGTCTGGTTAGAACGGATGAAGACGTGACATTTGGGAATGATTTAGAGTGGTTACAAGGCCAAAAAGACCATTTATGAGGATTTGGAGTTTTTGGCCATTTTCTTAAGGGGTAAGCCTATGGTTTGGGGTCAAAATTTGGAAAAGTTTGAAAATTTTTTCTGTGGTAGTTTACAGCTGAAATGCATCAAGAAATGATATATAGCAATGATTTTGAGTAGATCCGAGGCCAAAAACACCACATTGGTGTGCTATTCAAATAACCACCAAAATCTGTGATTTAACCACGGTACTTTTTTGTCCCAAAAAACTACTCAAAAAATCTTTGGATTTGGGTCCAAATTTGACAACCTTTTCAAGTTTTTTCTGGTTTGGTTTGTGTCTGGTTAGAACGGATGAAGACGTGACATTTGGGAATGATTTAGAGTGGTTACAAGGCCAAAAAGACCATTTATGAGGATTTGGAGTTTTTGGCCATTTTCTTAAGGGGTAAGCCTATGGTTTGGGGTCAAAATTTGGAAAAGTTTGAAAATTTTTTCTGTGGTAGTTTACAGCTGAAATGCATCAAGAAATGATATATAGCAATGATTTTGAGTAGATCCGAGGCCAAAAACACCACATTGGTGTGCTATTCAAATAACCACCAAAATCTGTGATTTAACCACGGTACTTTTTTGTCCCAAAAAACTACTCAAAAAATCTTTGGATTTGGGTCCAAATTTGACAACCTTTTCAAGTTTTTTCTGGTTTGGTTTGTGTCTGGTTAGAACGGATGAAGACGTGACATTTGGGAATGATTTAGAGTGGTTACAAGGCCAAAAAGACCATTTATGAGGATTTGGAGTTTTTGGCCATTTTCTTAAGGGGTAAGCCTATGGTTTGGGGTCAAAATTTGGAAAAGTTTGAAAATTTTTTCTGTGGTAGTTTACAGCTGAAATGCATCAAGAAATGATATATAGCAATGATTTTGAGTAGATCCGAGGCCAAAAACACCACATTGGTGTGCTATTCAAATAACCACCAAAATCTGTGATTTAACCACGGTACTTTTTTGTCCCAAAAAACTACTCAAAAAATCTTTGGATTTGGGTCCAAATTTGACAACCTTTTCAAGTTTTTTCTGGTTTGGTTTGTGTCTGGTTAGAACGGATGAAGACGTGACATTTGGGAATGATTTAGAGTGGTTACAAGGCCAAAAAGACCATTTATGAGGATTTGGAGTTTTTGGCCATTTTCTTAAGGGGTAAGCCTATGGTTTGGGGTCAAAATTTGGAAAAGTTTGAAAATTTTTTCTGTGGTAGTTTACAGCTGAAATGCATCAAGAAATGATATATAGCAATGATTTTGAGTAGATCCGAGGCCAAAAACACCACATTGGTGTGCTATTCAAATAACCACCAAAATCTGTGATTTAACCACGGTACTTTTTTGTCCCAAAAAACTACTCAAAAAATCTTTGGATTTGGGTCCAAATTTGACAACCTTTTCAAGTTTTTTCTGGTTTGGTTTGTGTCTGGTTAGAACGGATGAAGACGTGACATTTGGGAATGATTTAGAGTGGTTACAAGGCCAAAAAGACCATTTATGAGGATTTGGAGTTTTTGGCCATTTTCTTAAGGGGTAAGCCTATGGTTTGGGGTCAAAATTTGGAAAAGTTTGAAAATTTTTTCTGTGGTAGTTTACAGCTGAAATGCATCAAGAAATGATATATAGCAATGATTTTGAGTAGATCCGAGGCCAAAAACACCACATTGGTGTGCTATTCAAATAACCACCAAAATCTGTGATTTAACCACGGTACTTTTTTGTCCCAAAAAACTACTCAAAAAATCTTTGGATTTGGGTCCAAATTTGACAACCTTTTCAAGTTTTTTCTGGTTTGGTTTGTGTCTGGTTAGAACGGATGAAGACGTGACATTTGGGAATGATTTAGAGTGGTTACAAGGCCAAAAAGACCATTTATGAGGATTTGGAGTTTTTGGCCATTTTCTTAAGGGGTAAGCCTATGGTTTGGGGTCAAAATTTGGAAAAGTTTGAAAATTTTTTCTGTGGTAGTTTACAGCTGAAATGCATCAAGAAATGATATATAGCAATGATTTTGAGTAGATCCGAGGCCAAAAACACCACATTGGTGTGCTATTCAAATAACCACCAAAATCTGTGATTTAACCACGGTACTTTTTTGTCCCAAAAAACTACTCAAAAAATCTTTGGATTTGGGTCCAAATTTGACAACCTTTTCAAGTTTTTTCTGGTTTGGTTTGTGTCTGGTTAGAACGGATGAAGACGTGACATTTGGGAATGATTTAGAGTGGTTACAAGGCCAAAAAGACCATTTATGAGGATTTGGAGTTTTTGGCCATTTTCTTAAGGGGTAAGCCTATGGTTTGGGGTCAAAATTTGGAAAAGTTTGAAAATTTTTTCTGTGGTAGTTTACAGCTGAAATGCATCAAGAAATGATATATAGCAATGATTTTGAGTAGATCCGAGGCCAAAAACACCACATTGGTGTGCTATTCAAATAACCACCAAAATCTGTGATTTAACCACGGTACTTTTTTGTCCCAAAAAACTACTCAAAAAATCTTTGGATTTGGGTCCAAATTTGACAACCTTTTCAAGTTTTTTCTGGTTTGGTTTGTGTCTGGTTAGAACGGATGAAGACGTGACATTTGGGAATGATTTAGAGTGGTTACAAGGCCAAAAAGACCATTTATGAGGATTTGGAGTTTTTGGCCATTTTCTTAAGGGGTAAGCCTATGGTTTGGGGTCAAAATTTGGAAAAGTTTGAAAATTTTTTCTGTGGTAGTTTACAGCTGAAATGCATCAAGAAATGATATATAGCAATGATTTTGAGTAGATCCGAGGCCAAAAACACCACATTGGTGTGCTATTCAAATAACCACCAAAATCTGTGATTTAACCACGGTACTTTTTTGTCCCAAAAAACTACTCAAAAAATCTTTGGATTTGGGTCCAAATTTGACAACCTTTTCAAGTTTTTTCTGGTTTGGTTTGTGTCTGGTTAGAACGGATGAAGACGTGACATTTGGGAATGATTTAGAGTGGTTACAAGGCCAAAAAGACCATTTATGAGGATTTGGAGTTTTTGGCCATTTTCTTAAGGGGTAAGCCTATGGTTTGGGGTCAAAATTTGGAAAAGTTTGAAAATTTTTTCTGTGGTAGTTTACAGCTGAAATGCATCAAGAAATGATATATAGCAATGATTTTGAGTAGATCCGAGGCCAAAAACACCACATTGGTGTGCTATTCAAATAACCACCAAAATCTGTGATTTAACCACGGTACTTTTTTGTCCCAAAAAACTACTCAAAAAATCTTTGGATTTGGGTCCAAATTTGACAACCTTTTCAAGTTTTTTCTGGTTTGGTTTGTGTCTGGTTAGAACGGATGAAGACGTGACATTTGGGAATGATTTAGAGTGGTTACAAGGCCAAAAAGACCATTTATGAGGATTTGGAGTTTTTGGCCATTTTCTTAAGGGGTAAGCCTATGGTTTGGGGTCAAAATTTGGAAAAGTTTGAAAATTTTTTCTGTGGTAGTTTACAGCTGAAATGCATCAAGAAATGATATATAGCAATGATTTTGAGTAGATCCGAGGCCAAAAACACCACATTGGTGTGCTATTCAAATAACCACCAAAATCTGTGATTTAACCACGGTACTTTTTTGTCCCAAAAAACTACTCAAAAAATCTTTGGATTTGGGTCCAAATTTGACAACCTTTTCAAGTTTTTTCTGGTTTGGTTTGTGTCTGGTTAGAACGGATGAAGACGTGACATTTGGGAATGATTTAGAGTGGTTACAAGGCCAAAAAGACCATTTATGAGGATTTGGAGTTTTTGGCCATTTTCTTAAGGGGTAAGCCTATGGTTTGGGGTCAAAATTTGGAAAAGTTTGAAAATTTTTTCTGTGGTAGTTTACAGCTGAAATGCATCAAGAAATGATATATAGCAATGATTTTGAGTAGATCCGAGGCCAAAAACACCACATTGGTGTGCTATTCAAATAACCACCAAAATCTGTGATTTAACCACGGTACTTTTTTGTCCCAAAAAACTACTCAAAAAATCTTTGGATTTGGGTCCAAATTTGACAACCTTTTCAAGTTTTTTCTGGTTTGGTTTGTGTCTGGTTAGAACGGATGAAGACGTGACATTTGGGAATGATTTAGAGTGGTTACAAGGCCAAAAAGACCATTTATGAGGATTTGGAGTTTTTGGCCATTTTCTTAAGGGGTAAGCCTATGGTTTGGGGTCAAAATTTGGAAAAGTTTGAAAATTTTTTCTGTGGTAGTTTACAGCTGAAATGCATCAAGAAATGATATATAGCAATGATTTTGAGTAGATCCGAGGCCAAAAACACCACATTGGTGTGCTATTCAAATAACCACCAAAATCTGTGATTTAACCACGGTACTTTTTTGTCCCAAAAAACTACTCAAAAAATCTTTGGATTTGGGTCCAAATTTGACAACCTTTTCAAGTTTTTTCTGGTTTGGTTTGTGTCTGGTTAGAACGGATGAAGACGTGACATTTGGGAATGATTTAGAGTGGTTACAAGGCCAAAAAGACCATTTATGAGGATTTGGAGTTTTTGGCCATTTTCTTAAGGGGTAAGCCTATGGTTTGGGGTCAAAATTTGGAAAAGTTTGAAAATTTTTTCTGTGGTAGTTTACAGCTGAAATGCATCAAGAAATGATATATAGCAATGATTTTGAGTAGATCCGAGGCCAAAAACACCACATTGGTGTGCTATTCAAATAACCACCAAAATCTGTGATTTAACCACGGTACTTTTTTGTCCCAAAAAACTACTCAAAAAATCTTTGGATTTGGGTCCAAATTTGACAACCTTTTCAAGTTTTTTCTGGTTTGGTTTGTGTCTGGTTAGAACGGATGAAGACGTGACATTTGGGAATGATTTAGAGTGGTTACAAGGCCAAAAAGACCATTTATGAGGATTTGGAGTTTTTGGCCATTTTCTTAAGGGGTAAGCCTATGGTTTGGGGTCAAAATTTGGAAAAGTTTGAAAATTTTTTCTGTGGTAGTTTACAGCTGAAATGCATCAAGAAATGATATATAGCAATGATTTTGAGTAGATCCGAGGCCAAAAACACCACATTGGTGTGCTATTCAAATAACCACCAAAATCTGTGATTTAACCACGGTACTTTTTTGTCCCAAAAAACTACTCAAAAAATCTTTGGATTTGGGTCCAAATTTGACAACCTTTTCAAGTTTTTTCTGGTTTGGTTTGTGTCTGGTTAGAACGGATGAAGACGTGACATTTGGGAATGATTTAGAGTGGTTACAAGGCCAAAAAGACCATTTATGAGGATTTGGAGTTTTTGGCCATTTTCTTAAGGGGTAAGCCTATGGTTTGGGGTCAAAATTTGGAAAAGTTTGAAAATTTTTTCTGTGGTAGTTTACAGCTGAAATGCATCAAGAAATGATATATAGCAATGATTTTGAGTAGATCCGAGGCCAAAAACACCACATTGGTGTGCTATTCAAATAACCACCAAAATCTGTGATTTAACCACGGTACTTTTTTGTCCCAAAAAACTACTCAAAAAATCTTTGGATTTGGGTCCAAATTTGACAACCTTTTCAAGTTTTTTCTGGTTTGGTTTGTGTCTGGTTAGAACGGATGAAGACGTGACATTTGGGAATGATTTAGAGTGGTTACAAGGCCAAAAAGACCATTTATGAGGATTTGGAGTTTTTGGCCATTTTCTTAAGGGGTAAGCCTATGGTTTGGGGTCAAAATTTGGAAAAGTTTGAAAATTTTTTCTGTGGTAGTTTACAGCTGAAATGCATCAAGAAATGATATATAGCAATGATTTTGAGTAGATCCGAGGCCAAAAACACCACATTGGTGTGCTATTCAAATAACCACCAAAATCTGTGATTTAACCACGGTACTTTTTTGTCCCAAAAAACTACTCAAAAAATCTTTGGATTTGGGTCCAAATTTGACAACCTTTTCAAGTTTTTTCTGGTTTGGTTTGTGTCTGGTTAGAACGGATGAAGACGTGACATTTGGGAATGATTTAGAGTGGTTACAAGGCCAAAAAGACCATTTATGAGGATTTGGAGTTTTTGGCCATTTTCTTAAGGGGTAAGCCTATGGTTTGGGGTCAAAATTTGGAAAAGTTTGAAAATTTTTTCTGTGGTAGTTTACAGCTGAAATGCATCAAGAAATGATATATAGCAATGATTTTGAGTAGATCCGAGGCCAAAAACACCACATTGGTGTGCTATTCAAATAACCACCAAAATCTGTGATTTAACCACGGTACTTTTTTGTCCCAAAAAACTACTCAAAAAATCTTTGGATTTGGGTCCAAATTTGACAACCTTTTCAAGTTTTTTCTGGTTTGGTTTGTGTCTGGTTAGAACGGATGAAGACGTGACATTTGGGAATGATTTAGAGTGGTTACAAGGCCAAAAAGACCATTTATGAGGATTTGGAGTTTTTGGCCATTTTCTTAAGGGGTAAGCCTATGGTTTGGGGTCAAAATTTGGAAAAGTTTGAAAATTTTTTCTGTGGTAGTTTACAGCTGAAATGCATCAAGAAATGATATATAGCAATGATTTTGAGTAGATCCGAGGCCAAAAACACCACATTGGTGTGCTATTCAAATAACCACCAAAATCTGTGATTTAACCACGGTACTTTTTTGTCCCAAAAAACTACTCAAAAAATCTTTGGATTTGGGTCCAAATTTGACAACCTTTTCAAGTTTTTTCTGGTTTGGTTTGTGTCTGGTTAGAACGGATGAAGACGTGACATTTGGGAATGATTTAGAGTGGTTACAAGGCCAAAAAGACCATTTATGAGGATTTGGAGTTTTTGGCCATTTTCTTAAGGGGTAAGCCTATGGTTTGGGGTCAAAATTTGGAAAAGTTTGAAAATTTTTTCTGTGGTAGTTTACAGCTGAAATGCATCAAGAAATGATATATAGCAATGATTTTGAGTAGATCCGAGGCCAAAAACACCACATTGGTGTGCTATTCAAATAACCACCAAAATCTGTGATTTAACCACGGTACTTTTTTGTCCCAAAAAACTACTCAAAAAATCTTTGGATTTGGGTCCAAATTTGACAACCTTTTCAAGTTTTTTCTGGTTTGGTTTGTGTCTGGTTAGAACGGATGAAGACGTGACATTTGGGAATGATTTAGAGTGGTTACAAGGCCAAAAAGACCATTTATGAGGATTTGGAGTTTTTGGCCATTTTCTTAAGGGGTAAGCCTATGGTTTGGGGTCAAAATTTGGAAAAGTTTGAAAATTTTTTCTGTGGTAGTTTACAGCTGAAATGCATCAAGAAATGATATATAGCAATGATTTTGAGTAGATCCGAGGCCAAAAACACCACATTGGTGTGCTATTCAAATAACCACCAAAATCTGTGATTTAACCACGGTACTTTTTTGTCCCAAAAAACTACTCAAAAAATCTTTGGATTTGGGTCCAAATTTGACAACCTTTTCAAGTTTTTTCTGGTTTGGTTTGTGTCTGGTTAGAACGGATGAAGACGTGACATTTGGGAATGATTTAGAGTGGTTACAAGGCCAAAAAGACCATTTATGAGGATTTGGAGTTTTTGGCCATTTTCTTAAGGGGTAAGCCTATGGTTTGGGGTCAAAATTTGGAAAAGTTTGAAAATTTTTTCTGTGGTAGTTTACAGCTGAAATGCATCAAGAAATGATATATAGCAATGATTTTGAGTAGATCCGAGGCCAAAAACACCACATTGGTGTGCTATTCAAATAACCACCAAAATCTGTGATTTAACCACGGTACTTTTTTGTCCCAAAAAACTACTCAAAAAATCTTTGGATTTGGGTCCAAATTTGACAACCTTTTCAAGTTTTTTCTGGTTTGGTTTGTGTCTGGTTAGAACGGATGAAGACGTGACATTTGGGAATGATTTAGAGTGGTTACAAGGCCAAAAAGACCATTTATGAGGATTTGGAGTTTTTGGCCATTTTCTTAAGGGGTAAGCCTATGGTTTGGGGTCAAAATTTGGAAAAGTTTGAAAATTTTTTCTGTGGTAGTTTACAGCTGAAATGCATCAAGAAATGATATATAGCAATGATTTTGAGTAGATCCGAGGCCAAAAACACCACATTGGTGTGCTATTCAAATAACCACCAAAATCTGTGATTTAACCACGGTACTTTTTTGTCCCAAAAAACTACTCAAAAAATCTTTGGATTTGGGTCCAAATTTGACAACCTTTTCAAGTTTTTTCTGGTTTGGTTTGTGTCTGGTTAGAACGGATGAAGACGTGACATTTGGGAATGATTTAGAGTGGTTACAAGGCCAAAAAGACCATTTATGAGGATTTGGAGTTTTTGGCCATTTTCTTAAGGGGTAAGCCTATGGTTTGGGGTCAAAATTTGGAAAAGTTTGAAAATTTTTTCTGTGGTAGTTTACAGCTGAAATGCATCAAGAAATGATATATAGCAATGATTTTGAGTAGATCCGAGGCCAAAAACACCACATTGGTGTGCTATTCAAATAACCACCAAAATCTGTGATTTAACCACGGTACTTTTTTGTCCCAAAAAACTACTCAAAAAATCTTTGGATTTGGGTCCAAATTTGACAACCTTTTCAAGTTTTTTCTGGTTTGGTTTGTGTCTGGTTAGAACGGATGAAGACGTGACATTTGGGAATGATTTAGAGTGGTTACAAGGCCAAAAAGACCATTTATGAGGATTTGGAGTTTTTGGCCATTTTCTTAAGGGGTAAGCCTATGGTTTGGGGTCAAAATTTGGAAAAGTTTGAAAATTTTTTCTGTGGTAGTTTACAGCTGAAATGCATCAAGAAATGATATATAGCAATGATTTTGAGTAGATCCGAGGCCAAAAACACCACATTGGTGTGCTATTCAAATAACCACCAAAATCTGTGATTTAACCACGGTACTTTTTTGTCCCAAAAAACTACTCAAAAAATCTTTGGATTTGGGTCCAAATTTGACAACCTTTTCAAGTTTTTTCTGGTTTGGTTTGTGTCTGGTTAGAACGGATGAAGACGTGACATTTGGGAATGATTTAGAGTGGTTACAAGGCCAAAAAGACCATTTATGAGGATTTGGAGTTTTTGGCCATTTTCTTAAGGGGTAAGCCTATGGTTTGGGGTCAAAATTTGGAAAAGTTTGAAAATTTTTTCTGTGGTAGTTTACAGCTGAAATGCATCAAGAAATGATATATAGCAATGATTTTGAGTAGATCCGAGGCCAAAAACACCACATTGGTGTGCTATTCAAATAACCACCAAAATCTGTGATTTAACCACGGTACTTTTTTGTCCCAAAAAACTACTCAAAAAATCTTTGGATTTGGGTCCAAATTTGACAACCTTTTCAAGTTTTTTCTGGTTTGGTTTGTGTCTGGTTAGAACGGATGAAGACGTGACATTTGGGAATGATTTAGAGTGGTTACAAGGCCAAAAAGACCATTTATGAGGATTTGGAGTTTTTGGCCATTTTCTTAAGGGGTAAGCCTATGGTTTGGGGTCAAAATTTGGAAAAGTTTGAAAATTTTTTCTGTGGTAGTTTACAGCTGAAATGCATCAAGAAATGATATATAGCAATGATTTTGAGTAGATCCGAGGCCAAAAACACCACATTGGTGTGCTATTCAAATAACCACCAAAATCTGTGATTTAACCACGGTACTTTTTTGTCCCAAAAAACTACTCAAAAAATCTTTGGATTTGGGTCCAAATTTGACAACCTTTTCAAGTTTTTTCTGGTTTGGTTTGTGTCTGGTTAGAACGGATGAAGACGTGACATTTGGGAATGATTTAGAGTGGTTACAAGGCCAAAAAGACCATTTATGAGGATTTGGAGTTTTTGGCCATTTTCTTAAGGGGTAAGCCTATGGTTTGGGGTCAAAATTTGGAAAAGTTTGAAAATTTTTTCTGTGGTAGTTTACAGCTGAAATGCATCAAGAAATGATATATAGCAATGATTTTGAGTAGATCCGAGGCCAAAAACACCACATTGGTGTGCTATTCAAATAACCACCAAAATCTGTGATTTAACCACGGTACTTTTTTGTCCCAAAAAACTACTCAAAAAATCTTTGGATTTGGGTCCAAATTTGACAACCTTTTCAAGTTTTTTCTGGTTTGGTTTGTGTCTGGTTAGAACGGATGAAGACGTGACATTTGGGAATGATTTAGAGTGGTTACAAGGCCAAAAAGACCATTTATGAGGATTTGGAGTTTTTGGCCATTTTCTTAAGGGGTAAGCCTATGGTTTGGGGTCAAAATTTGGAAAAGTTTGAAAATTTTTTCTGTGGTAGTTTACAGCTGAAATGCATCAAGAAATGATATATAGCAATGATTTTGAGTAGATCCGAGGCCAAAAACACCACATTGGTGTGCTATTCAAATAACCACCAAAATCTGTGATTTAACCACGGTACTTTTTTGTCCCAAAAAACTACTCAAAAAATCTTTGGATTTGGGTCCAAATTTGACAACCTTTTCAAGTTTTTTCTGGTTTGGTTTGTGTCTGGTTAGAACGGATGAAGACGTGACATTTGGGAATGATTTAGAGTGGTTACAAGGCCAAAAAGACCATTTATGAGGATTTGGAGTTTTTGGCCATTTTCTTAAGGGGTAAGCCTATGGTTTGGGGTCAAAATTTGGAAAAGTTTGAAAATTTTTTCTGTGGTAGTTTACAGCTGAAATGCATCAAGAAATGATATATAGCAATGATTTTGAGTAGATCCGAGGCCAAAAACACCACATTGGTGTGCTATTCAAATAACCACCAAAATCTGTGATTTAACCACGGTACTTTTTTGTCCCAAAAAACTACTCAAAAAATCTTTGGATTTGGGTCCAAATTTGACAACCTTTTCAAGTTTTTTCTGGTTTGGTTTGTGTCTGGTTAGAACGGATGAAGACGTGACATTTGGGAATGATTTAGAGTGGTTACAAGGCCAAAAAGACCATTTATGAGGATTTGGAGTTTTTGGCCATTTTCTTAAGGGGTAAGCCTATGGTTTGGGGTCAAAATTTGGAAAAGTTTGAAAATTTTTTCTGTGGTAGTTTACAGCTGAAATGCATCAAGAAATGATATATAGCAATGATTTTGAGTAGATCCGAGGCCAAAAACACCACATTGGTGTGCTATTCAAATAACCACCAAAATCTGTGATTTAACCACGGTACTTTTTTGTCCCAAAAAACTACTCAAAAAATCTTTGGATTTGGGTCCAAATTTGACAACCTTTTCAAGTTTTTTCTGGTTTGGTTTGTGTCTGGTTAGAACGGATGAAGACGTGACATTTGGGAATGATTTAGAGTGGTTACAAGGCCAAAAAGACCATTTATGAGGATTTGGAGTTTTTGGCCATTTTCTTAAGGGGTAAGCCTATGGTTTGGGGTCAAAATTTGGAAAAGTTTGAAAATTTTTTCTGTGGTAGTTTACAGCTGAAATGCATCAAGAAATGATATATAGCAATGATTTTGAGTAGATCCGAGGCCAAAAACACCACATTGGTGTGCTATTCAAATAACCACCAAAATCTGTGATTTAACCACGGTACTTTTTTGTCCCAAAAAACTACTCAAAAAATCTTTGGATTTGGGTCCAAATTTGACAACCTTTTCAAGTTTTTTCTGGTTTGGTTTGTGTCTGGTTAGAACGGATGAAGACGTGACATTTGGGAATGATTTAGAGTGGTTACAAGGCCAAAAAGACCATTTATGAGGATTTGGAGTTTTTGGCCATTTTCTTAAGGGGTAAGCCTATGGTTTGGGGTCAAAATTTGGAAAAGTTTGAAAATTTTTTCTGTGGTAGTTTACAGCTGAAATGCATCAAGAAATGATATATAGCAATGATTTTGAGTAGATCCGAGGCCAAAAACACCACATTGGTGTGCTATTCAAATAACCACCAAAATCTGTGATTTAACCACGGTACTTTTTTGTCCCAAAAAACTACTCAAAAAATCTTTGGATTTGGGTCCAAATTTGACAACCTTTTCAAGTTTTTTCTGGTTTGGTTTGTGTCTGGTTAGAACGGATGAAGACGTGACATTTGGGAATGATTTAGAGTGGTTACAAGGCCAAAAAGACCATTTATGAGGATTTGGAGTTTTTGGCCATTTTCTTAAGGGGTAAGCCTATGGTTTGGGGTCAAAATTTGGAAAAGTTTGAAAATTTTTTCTGTGGTAGTTTACAGCTGAAATGCATCAAGAAATGATATATAGCAATGATTTTGAGTAGATCCGAGGCCAAAAACACCACATTGGTGTGCTATTCAAATAACCACCAAAATCTGTGATTTAACCACGGTACTTTTTTGTCCCAAAAAACTACTCAAAAAATCTTTGGATTTGGGTCCAAATTTGACAACCTTTTCAAGTTTTTTCTGGTTTGGTTTGTGTCTGGTTAGAACGGATGAAGACGTGACATTTGGGAATGATTTAGAGTGGTTACAAGGCCAAAAAGACCATTTATGAGGATTTGGAGTTTTTGGCCATTTTCTTAAGGGGTAAGCCTATGGTTTGGGGTCAAAATTTGGAAAAGTTTGAAAATTTTTTCTGTGGTAGTTTACAGCTGAAATGCATCAAGAAATGATATATAGCAATGATTTTGAGTAGATCCGAGGCCAAAAACACCACATTGGTGTGCTATTCAAATAACCACCAAAATCTGTGATTTAACCACGGTACTTTTTTGTCCCAAAAAACTACTCAAAAAATCTTTGGATTTGGGTCCAAATTTGACAACCTTTTCAAGTTTTTTCTGGTTTGGTTTGTGTCTGGTTAGAACGGATGAAGACGTGACATTTGGGAATGATTTAGAGTGGTTACAAGGCCAAAAAGACCATTTATGAGGATTTGGAGTTTTTGGCCATTTTCTTAAGGGGTAAGCCTATGGTTTGGGGTCAAAATTTGGAAAAGTTTGAAAATTTTTTCTGTGGTAGTTTACAGCTGAAATGCATCAAGAAATGATATATAGCAATGATTTTGAGTAGATCCGAGGCCAAAAACACCACATTGGTGTGCTATTCAAATAACCACCAAAATCTGTGATTTAACCACGGTACTTTTTTGTCCCAAAAAACTACTCAAAAAATCTTTGGATTTGGGTCCAAATTTGACAACCTTTTCAAGTTTTTTCTGGTTTGGTTTGTGTCTGGTTAGAACGGATGAAGACGTGACATTTGGGAATGATTTAGAGTGGTTACAAGGCCAAAAAGACCATTTATGAGGATTTGGAGTTTTTGGCCATTTTCTTAAGGGGTAAGCCTATGGTTTGGGGTCAAAATTTGGAAAAGTTTGAAAATTTTTTCTGTGGTAGTTTACAGCTGAAATGCATCAAGAAATGATATATAGCAATGATTTTGAGTAGATCCGAGGCCAAAAACACCACATTGGTGTGCTATTCAAATAACCACCAAAATCTGTGATTTAACCACGGTACTTTTTTGTCCCAAAAAACTACTCAAAAAATCTTTGGATTTGGGTCCAAATTTGACAACCTTTTCAAGTTTTTTCTGGTTTGGTTTGTGTCTGGTTAGAACGGATGAAGACGTGACATTTGGGAATGATTTAGAGTGGTTACAAGGCCAAAAAGACCATTTATGAGGATTTGGAGTTTTTGGCCATTTTCTTAAGGGGTAAGCCTATGGTTTGGGGTCAAAATTTGGAAAAGTTTGAAAATTTTTTCTGTGGTAGTTTACAGCTGAAATGCATCAAGAAATGATATATAGCAATGATTTTGAGTAGATCCGAGGCCAAAAACACCACATTGGTGTGCTATTCAAATAACCACCAAAATCTGTGATTTAACCACGGTACTTTTTTGTCCCAAAAAACTACTCAAAAAATCTTTGGATTTGGGTCCAAATTTGACAACCTTTTCAAGTTTTTTCTGGTTTGGTTTGTGTCTGGTTAGAACGGATGAAGACGTGACATTTGGGAATGATTTAGAGTGGTTACAAGGCCAAAAAGACCATTTATGAGGATTTGGAGTTTTTGGCCATTTTCTTAAGGGGTAAGCCTATGGTTTGGGGTCAAAATTTGGAAAAGTTTGAAAATTTTTTCTGTGGTAGTTTACAGCTGAAATGCATCAAGAAATGATATATAGCAATGATTTTGAGTAGATCCGAGGCCAAAAACACCACATTGGTGTGCTATTCAAATAACCACCAAAATCTGTGATTTAACCACGGTACTTTTTTGTCCCAAAAAACTACTCAAAAAATCTTTGGATTTGGGTCCAAATTTGACAACCTTTTCAAGTTTTTTCTGGTTTGGTTTGTGTCTGGTTAGAACGGATGAAGACGTGACATTTGGGAATGATTTAGAGTGGTTACAAGGCCAAAAAGACCATTTATGAGGATTTGGAGTTTTTGGCCATTTTCTTAAGGGGTAAGCCTATGGTTTGGGGTCAAAATTTGGAAAAGTTTGAAAATTTTTTCTGTGGTAGTTTACAGCTGAAATGCATCAAGAAATGATATATAGCAATGATTTTGAGTAGATCCGAGGCCAAAAACACCACATTGGTGTGCTATTCAAATAACCACCAAAATCTGTGATTTAACCACGGTACTTTTTTGTCCCAAAAAACTACTCAAAAAATCTTTGGATTTGGGTCCAAATTTGACAACCTTTTCAAGTTTTTTCTGGTTTGGTTTGTGTCTGGTTAGAACGGATGAAGACGTGACATTTGGGAATGATTTAGAGTGGTTACAAGGCCAAAAAGACCATTTATGAGGATTTGGAGTTTTTGGCCATTTTCTTAAGGGGTAAGCCTATGGTTTGGGGTCAAAATTTGGAAAAGTTTGAAAATTTTTTCTGTGGTAGTTTACAGCTGAAATGCATCAAGAAATGATATATAGCAATGATTTTGAGTAGATCCGAGGCCAAAAACACCACATTGGTGTGCTATTCAAATAACCACCAAAATCTGTGATTTAACCACGGTACTTTTTTGTCCCAAAAAACTACTCAAAAAATCTTTGGATTTGGGTCCAAATTTGACAACCTTTTCAAGTTTTTTCTGGTTTGGTTTGTGTCTGGTTAGAACGGATGAAGACGTGACATTTGGGAATGATTTAGAGTGGTTACAAGGCCAAAAAGACCATTTATGAGGATTTGGAGTTTTTGGCCATTTTCTTAAGGGGTAAGCCTATGGTTTGGGGTCAAAATTTGGAAAAGTTTGAAAATTTTTTCTGTGGTAGTTTACAGCTGAAATGCATCAAGAAATGATATATAGCAATGATTTTGAGTAGATCCGAGGCCAAAAACACCACATTGGTGTGCTATTCAAATAACCACCAAAATCTGTGATTTAACCACGGTACTTTTTTGTCCCAAAAAACTACTCAAAAAATCTTTGGATTTGGGTCCAAATTTGACAACCTTTTCAAGTTTTTTCTGGTTTGGTTTGTGTCTGGTTAGAACGGATGAAGACGTGACATTTGGGAATGATTTAGAGTGGTTACAAGGCCAAAAAGACCATTTATGAGGATTTGGAGTTTTTGGCCATTTTCTTAAGGGGTAAGCCTATGGTTTGGGGTCAAAATTTGGAAAAGTTTGAAAATTTTTTCTGTGGTAGTTTACAGCTGAAATGCATCAAGAAATGATATATAGCAATGATTTTGAGTAGATCCGAGGCCAAAAACACCACATTGGTGTGCTATTCAAATAACCACCAAAATCTGTGATTTAACCACGGTACTTTTTTGTCCCAAAAAACTACTCAAAAAATCTTTGGATTTGGGTCCAAATTTGACAACCTTTTCAAGTTTTTTCTGGTTTGGTTTGTGTCTGGTTAGAACGGATGAAGACGTGACATTTGGGAATGATTTAGAGTGGTTACAAGGCCAAAAAGACCATTTATGAGGATTTGGAGTTTTTGGCCATTTTCTTAAGGGGTAAGCCTATGGTTTGGGGTCAAAATTTGGAAAAGTTTGAAAATTTTTTCTGTGGTAGTTTACAGCTGAAATGCATCAAGAAATGATATATAGCAATGATTTTGAGTAGATCCGAGGCCAAAAACACCACATTGGTGTGCTATTCAAATAACCACCAAAATCTGTGATTTAACCACGGTACTTTTTTGTCCCAAAAAACTACTCAAAAAATCTTTGGATTTGGGTCCAAATTTGACAACCTTTTCAAGTTTTTTCTGGTTTGGTTTGTGTCTGGTTAGAACGGATGAAGACGTGACATTTGGGAATGATTTAGAGTGGTTACAAGGCCAAAAAGACCATTTATGAGGATTTGGAGTTTTTGGCCATTTTCTTAAGGGGTAAGCCTATGGTTTGGGGTCAAAATTTGGAAAAGTTTGAAAATTTTTTCTGTGGTAGTTTACAGCTGAAATGCATCAAGAAATGATATATAGCAATGATTTTGAGTAGATCCGAGGCCAAAAACACCACATTGGTGTGCTATTCAAATAACCACCAAAATCTGTGATTTAACCACGGTACTTTTTTGTCCCAAAAAACTACTCAAAAAATCTTTGGATTTGGGTCCAAATTTGACAACCTTTTCAAGTTTTTTCTGGTTTGGTTTGTGTCTGGTTAGAACGGATGAAGACGTGACATTTGGGAATGATTTAGAGTGGTTACAAGGCCAAAAAGACCATTTATGAGGATTTGGAGTTTTTGGCCATTTTCTTAAGGGGTAAGCCTATGGTTTGGGGTCAAAATTTGGAAAAGTTTGAAAATTTTTTCTGTGGTAGTTTACAGCTGAAATGCATCAAGAAATGATATATAGCAATGATTTTGAGTAGATCCGAGGCCAAAAACACCACATTGGTGTGCTATTCAAATAACCACCAAAATCTGTGATTTAACCACGGTACTTTTTTGTCCCAAAAAACTACTCAAAAAATCTTTGGATTTGGGTCCAAATTTGACAACCTTTTCAAGTTTTTTCTGGTTTGGTTTGTGTCTGGTTAGAACGGATGAAGACGTGACATTTGGGAATGATTTAGAGTGGTTACAAGGCCAAAAAGACCATTTATGAGGATTTGGAGTTTTTGGCCATTTTCTTAAGGGGTAAGCCTATGGTTTGGGGTCAAAATTTGGAAAAGTTTGAAAATTTTTTCTGTGGTAGTTTACAGCTGAAATGCATCAAGAAATGATATATAGCAATGATTTTGAGTAGATCCGAGGCCAAAAACACCACATTGGTGTGCTATTCAAATAACCACCAAAATCTGTGATTTAACCACGGTACTTTTTTGTCCCAAAAAACTACTCAAAAAATCTTTGGATTTGGGTCCAAATTTGACAACCTTTTCAAGTTTTTTCTGGTTTGGTTTGTGTCTGGTTAGAACGGATGAAGACGTGACATTTGGGAATGATTTAGAGTGGTTACAAGGCCAAAAAGACCATTTATGAGGATTTGGAGTTTTTGGCCATTTTCTTAAGGGGTAAGCCTATGGTTTGGGGTCAAAATTTGGAAAAGTTTGAAAATTTTTTCTGTGGTAGTTTACAGCTGAAATGCATCAAGAAATGATATATAGCAATGATTTTGAGTAGATCCGAGGCCAAAAACACCACATTGGTGTGCTATTCAAATAACCACCAAAATCTGTGATTTAACCACGGTACTTTTTTGTCCCAAAAAACTACTCAAAAAATCTTTGGATTTGGGTCCAAATTTGACAACCTTTTCAAGTTTTTTCTGGTTTGGTTTGTGTCTGGTTAGAACGGATGAAGACGTGACATTTGGGAATGATTTAGAGTGGTTACAAGGCCAAAAAGACCATTTATGAGGATTTGGAGTTTTTGGCCATTTTCTTAAGGGGTAAGCCTATGGTTTGGGGTCAAAATTTGGAAAAGTTTGAAAATTTTTTCTGTGGTAGTTTACAGCTGAAATGCATCAAGAAATGATATATAGCAATGATTTTGAGTAGATCCGAGGCCAAAAACACCACATTGGTGTGCTATTCAAATAACCACCAAAATCTGTGATTTAACCACGGTACTTTTTTGTCCCAAAAAACTACTCAAAAAATCTTTGGATTTGGGTCCAAATTTGACAACCTTTTCAAGTTTTTTCTGGTTTGGTTTGTGTCTGGTTAGAACGGATGAAGACGTGACATTTGGGAATGATTTAGAGTGGTTACAAGGCCAAAAAGACCATTTATGAGGATTTGGAGTTTTTGGCCATTTTCTTAAGGGGTAAGCCTATGGTTTGGGGTCAAAATTTGGAAAAGTTTGAAAATTTTTTCTGTGGTAGTTTACAGCTGAAATGCATCAAGAAATGATATATAGCAATGATTTTGAGTAGATCCGAGGCCAAAAACACCACATTGGTGTGCTATTCAAATAACCACCAAAATCTGTGATTTAACCACGGTACTTTTTTGTCCCAAAAAACTACTCAAAAAATCTTTGGATTTGGGTCCAAATTTGACAACCTTTTCAAGTTTTTTCTGGTTTGGTTTGTGTCTGGTTAGAACGGATGAAGACGTGACATTTGGGAATGATTTAGAGTGGTTACAAGGCCAAAAAGACCATTTATGAGGATTTGGAGTTTTTGGCCATTTTCTTAAGGGGTAAGCCTATGGTTTGGGGTCAAAATTTGGAAAAGTTTGAAAATTTTTTCTGTGGTAGTTTACAGCTGAAATGCATCAAGAAATGATATATAGCAATGATTTTGAGTAGATCCGAGGCCAAAAACACCACATTGGTGTGCTATTCAAATAACCACCAAAATCTGTGATTTAACCACGGTACTTTTTTGTCCCAAAAAACTACTCAAAAAATCTTTGGATTTGGGTCCAAATTTGACAACCTTTTCAAGTTTTTTCTGGTTTGGTTTGTGTCTGGTTAGAACGGATGAAGACGTGACATTTGGGAATGATTTAGAGTGGTTACAAGGCCAAAAAGACCATTTATGAGGATTTGGAGTTTTTGGCCATTTTCTTAAGGGGTAAGCCTATGGTTTGGGGTCAAAATTTGGAAAAGTTTGAAAATTTTTTCTGTGGTAGTTTACAGCTGAAATGCATCAAGAAATGATATATAGCAATGATTTTGAGTAGATCCGAGGCCAAAAACACCACATTGGTGTGCTATTCAAATAACCACCAAAATCTGTGATTTAACCACGGTACTTTTTTGTCCCAAAAAACTACTCAAAAAATCTTTGGATTTGGGTCCAAATTTGACAACCTTTTCAAGTTTTTTCTGGTTTGGTTTGTGTCTGGTTAGAACGGATGAAGACGTGACATTTGGGAATGATTTAGAGTGGTTACAAGGCCAAAAAGACCATTTATGAGGATTTGGAGTTTTTGGCCATTTTCTTAAGGGGTAAGCCTATGGTTTGGGGTCAAAATTTGGAAAAGTTTGAAAATTTTTTCTGTGGTAGTTTACAGCTGAAATGCATCAAGAAATGATATATAGCAATGATTTTGAGTAGATCCGAGGCCAAAAACACCACATTGGTGTGCTATTCAAATAACCACCAAAATCTGTGATTTAACCACGGTACTTTTTTGTCCCAAAAAACTACTCAAAAAATCTTTGGATTTGGGTCCAAATTTGACAACCTTTTCAAGTTTTTTCTGGTTTGGTTTGTGTCTGGTTAGAACGGATGAAGACGTGACATTTGGGAATGATTTAGAGTGGTTACAAGGCCAAAAAGACCATTTATGAGGATTTGGAGTTTTTGGCCATTTTCTTAAGGGGTAAGCCTATGGTTTGGGGTCAAAATTTGGAAAAGTTTGAAAATTTTTTCTGTGGTAGTTTACAGCTGAAATGCATCAAGAAATGATATATAGCAATGATTTTGAGTAGATCCGAGGCCAAAAACACCACATTGGTGTGCTATTCAAATAACCACCAAAATCTGTGATTTAACCACGGTACTTTTTTGTCCCAAAAAACTACTCAAAAAATCTTTGGATTTGGGTCCAAATTTGACAACCTTTTCAAGTTTTTTCTGGTTTGGTTTGTGTCTGGTTAGAACGGATGAAGACGTGACATTTGGGAATGATTTAGAGTGGTTACAAGGCCAAAAAGACCATTTATGAGGATTTGGAGTTTTTGGCCATTTTCTTAAGGGGTAAGCCTATGGTTTGGGGTCAAAATTTGGAAAAGTTTGAAAATTTTTTCTGTGGTAGTTTACAGCTGAAATGCATCAAGAAATGATATATAGCAATGATTTTGAGTAGATCCGAGGCCAAAAACACCACATTGGTGTGCTATTCAAATAACCACCAAAATCTGTGATTTAACCACGGTACTTTTTTGTCCCAAAAAACTACTCAAAAAATCTTTGGATTTGGGTCCAAATTTGACAACCTTTTCAAGTTTTTTCTGGTTTGGTTTGTGTCTGGTTAGAACGGATGAAGACGTGACATTTGGGAATGATTTAGAGTGGTTACAAGGCCAAAAAGACCATTTATGAGGATTTGGAGTTTTTGGCCATTTTCTTAAGGGGTAAGCCTATGGTTTGGGGTCAAAATTTGGAAAAGTTTGAAAATTTTTTCTGTGGTAGTTTACAGCTGAAATGCATCAAGAAATGATATATAGCAATGATTTTGAGTAGATCCGAGGCCAAAAACACCACATTGGTGTGCTATTCAAATAACCACCAAAATCTGTGATTTAACCACGGTACTTTTTTGTCCCAAAAAACTACTCAAAAAATCTTTGGATTTGGGTCCAAATTTGACAACCTTTTCAAGTTTTTTCTGGTTTGGTTTGTGTCTGGTTAGAACGGATGAAGACGTGACATTTGGGAATGATTTAGAGTGGTTACAAGGCCAAAAAGACCATTTATGAGGATTTGGAGTTTTTGGCCATTTTCTTAAGGGGTAAGCCTATGGTTTGGGGTCAAAATTTGGAAAAGTTTGAAAATTTTTTCTGTGGTAGTTTACAGCTGAAATGCATCAAGAAATGATATATAGCAATGATTTTGAGTAGATCCGAGGCCAAAAACACCACATTGGTGTGCTATTCAAATAACCACCAAAATCTGTGATTTAACCACGGTACTTTTTTGTCCCAAAAAACTACTCAAAAAATCTTTGGATTTGGGTCCAAATTTGACAACCTTTTCAAGTTTTTTCTGGTTTGGTTTGTGTCTGGTTAGAACGGATGAAGACGTGACATTTGGGAATGATTTAGAGTGGTTACAAGGCCAAAAAGACCATTTATGAGGATTTGGAGTTTTTGGCCATTTTCTTAAGGGGTAAGCCTATGGTTTGGGGTCAAAATTTGGAAAAGTTTGAAAATTTTTTCTGTGGTAGTTTACAGCTGAAATGCATCAAGAAATGATATATAGCAATGATTTTGAGTAGATCCGAGGCCAAAAACACCACATTGGTGTGCTATTCAAATAACCACCAAAATCTGTGATTTAACCACGGTACTTTTTTGTCCCAAAAAACTACTCAAAAAATCTTTGGATTTGGGTCCAAATTTGACAACCTTTTCAAGTTTTTTCTGGTTTGGTTTGTGTCTGGTTAGAACGGATGAAGACGTGACATTTGGGAATGATTTAGAGTGGTTACAAGGCCAAAAAGACCATTTATGAGGATTTGGAGTTTTTGGCCATTTTCTTAAGGGGTAAGCCTATGGTTTGGGGTCAAAATTTGGAAAAGTTTGAAAATTTTTTCTGTGGTAGTTTACAGCTGAAATGCATCAAGAAATGATATATAGCAATGATTTTGAGTAGATCCGAGGCCAAAAACACCACATTGGTGTGCTATTCAAATAACCACCAAAATCTGTGATTTAACCACGGTACTTTTTTGTCCCAAAAAACTACTCAAAAAATCTTTGGATTTGGGTCCAAATTTGACAACCTTTTCAAGTTTTTTCTGGTTTGGTTTGTGTCTGGTTAGAACGGATGAAGACGTGACATTTGGGAATGATTTAGAGTGGTTACAAGGCCAAAAAGACCATTTATGAGGATTTGGAGTTTTTGGCCATTTTCTTAAGGGGTAAGCCTATGGTTTGGGGTCAAAATTTGGAAAAGTTTGAAAATTTTTTCTGTGGTAGTTTACAGCTGAAATGCATCAAGAAATGATATATAGCAATGATTTTGAGTAGATCCGAGGCCAAAAACACCACATTGGTGTGCTATTCAAATAACCACCAAAATCTGTGATTTAACCACGGTACTTTTTTGTCCCAAAAAACTACTCAAAAAATCTTTGGATTTGGGTCCAAATTTGACAACCTTTTCAAGTTTTTTCTGGTTTGGTTTGTGTCTGGTTAGAACGGATGAAGACGTGACATTTGGGAATGATTTAGAGTGGTTACAAGGCCAAAAAGACCATTTATGAGGATTTGGAGTTTTTGGCCATTTTCTTAAGGGGTAAGCCTATGGTTTGGGGTCAAAATTTGGAAAAGTTTGAAAATTTTTTCTGTGGTAGTTTACAGCTGAAATGCATCAAGAAATGATATATAGCAATGATTTTGAGTAGATCCGAGGCCAAAAACACCACATTGGTGTGCTATTCAAATAACCACCAAAATCTGTGATTTAACCACGGTACTTTTTTGTCCCAAAAAACTACTCAAAAAATCTTTGGATTTGGGTCCAAATTTGACAACCTTTTCAAGTTTTTTCTGGTTTGGTTTGTGTCTGGTTAGAACGGATGAAGACGTGACATTTGGGAATGATTTAGAGTGGTTACAAGGCCAAAAAGACCATTTATGAGGATTTGGAGTTTTTGGCCATTTTCTTAAGGGGTAAGCCTATGGTTTGGGGTCAAAATTTGGAAAAGTTTGAAAATTTTTTCTGTGGTAGTTTACAGCTGAAATGCATCAAGAAATGATATATAGCAATGATTTTGAGTAGATCCGAGGCCAAAAACACCACATTGGTGTGCTATTCAAATAACCACCAAAATCTGTGATTTAACCACGGTACTTTTTTGTCCCAAAAAACTACTCAAAAAATCTTTGGATTTGGGTCCAAATTTGACAACCTTTTCAAGTTTTTTCTGGTTTGGTTTGTGTCTGGTTAGAACGGATGAAGACGTGACATTTGGGAATGATTTAGAGTGGTTACAAGGCCAAAAAGACCATTTATGAGGATTTGGAGTTTTTGGCCATTTTCTTAAGGGGTAAGCCTATGGTTTGGGGTCAAAATTTGGAAAAGTTTGAAAATTTTTTCTGTGGTAGTTTACAGCTGAAATGCATCAAGAAATGATATATAGCAATGATTTTGAGTAGATCCGAGGCCAAAAACACCACATTGGTGTGCTATTCAAATAACCACCAAAATCTGTGATTTAACCACGGTACTTTTTTGTCCCAAAAAACTACTCAAAAAATCTTTGGATTTGGGTCCAAATTTGACAACCTTTTCAAGTTTTTTCTGGTTTGGTTTGTGTCTGGTTAGAACGGATGAAGACGTGACATTTGGGAATGATTTAGAGTGGTTACAAGGCCAAAAAGACCATTTATGAGGATTTGGAGTTTTTGGCCATTTTCTTAAGGGGTAAGCCTATGGTTTGGGGTCAAAATTTGGAAAAGTTTGAAAATTTTTTCTGTGGTAGTTTACAGCTGAAATGCATCAAGAAATGATATATAGCAATGATTTTGAGTAGATCCGAGGCCAAAAACACCACATTGGTGTGCTATTCAAATAACCACCAAAATCTGTGATTTAACCACGGTACTTTTTTGTCCCAAAAAACTACTCAAAAAATCTTTGGATTTGGGTCCAAATTTGACAACCTTTTCAAGTTTTTTCTGGTTTGGTTTGTGTCTGGTTAGAACGGATGAAGACGTGACATTTGGGAATGATTTAGAGTGGTTACAAGGCCAAAAAGACCATTTATGAGGATTTGGAGTTTTTGGCCATTTTCTTAAGGGGTAAGCCTATGGTTTGGGGTCAAAATTTGGAAAAGTTTGAAAATTTTTTCTGTGGTAGTTTACAGCTGAAATGCATCAAGAAATGATATATAGCAATGATTTTGAGTAGATCCGAGGCCAAAAACACCACATTGGTGTGCTATTCAAATAACCACCAAAATCTGTGATTTAACCACGGTACTTTTTTGTCCCAAAAAACTACTCAAAAAATCTTTGGATTTGGGTCCAAATTTGACAACCTTTTCAAGTTTTTTCTGGTTTGGTTTGTGTCTGGTTAGAACGGATGAAGACGTGACATTTGGGAATGATTTAGAGTGGTTACAAGGCCAAAAAGACCATTTATGAGGATTTGGAGTTTTTGGCCATTTTCTTAAGGGGTAAGCCTATGGTTTGGGGTCAAAATTTGGAAAAGTTTGAAAATTTTTTCTGTGGTAGTTTACAGCTGAAATGCATCAAGAAATGATATATAGCAATGATTTTGAGTAGATCCGAGGCCAAAAACACCACATTGGTGTGCTATTCAAATAACCACCAAAATCTGTGATTTAACCACGGTACTTTTTTGTCCCAAAAAACTACTCAAAAAATCTTTGGATTTGGGTCCAAATTTGACAACCTTTTCAAGTTTTTTCTGGTTTGGTTTGTGTCTGGTTAGAACGGATGAAGACGTGACATTTGGGAATGATTTAGAGTGGTTACAAGGCCAAAAAGACCATTTATGAGGATTTGGAGTTTTTGGCCATTTTCTTAAGGGGTAAGCCTATGGTTTGGGGTCAAAATTTGGAAAAGTTTGAAAATTTTTTCTGTGGTAGTTTACAGCTGAAATGCATCAAGAAATGATATATAGCAATGATTTTGAGTAGATCCGAGGCCAAAAACACCACATTGGTGTGCTATTCAAATAACCACCAAAATCTGTGATTTAACCACGGTACTTTTTTGTCCCAAAAAACTACTCAAAAAATCTTTGGATTTGGGTCCAAATTTGACAACCTTTTCAAGTTTTTTCTGGTTTGGTTTGTGTCTGGTTAGAACGGATGAAGACGTGACATTTGGGAATGATTTAGAGTGGTTACAAGGCCAAAAAGACCATTTATGAGGATTTGGAGTTTTTGGCCATTTTCTTAAGGGGTAAGCCTATGGTTTGGGGTCAAAATTTGGAAAAGTTTGAAAATTTTTTCTGTGGTAGTTTACAGCTGAAATGCATCAAGAAATGATATATAGCAATGATTTTGAGTAGATCCGAGGCCAAAAACACCACATTGGTGTGCTATTCAAATAACCACCAAAATCTGTGATTTAACCACGGTACTTTTTTGTCCCAAAAAACTACTCAAAAAATCTTTGGATTTGGGTCCAAATTTGACAACCTTTTCAAGTTTTTTCTGGTTTGGTTTGTGTCTGGTTAGAACGGATGAAGACGTGACATTTGGGAATGATTTAGAGTGGTTACAAGGCCAAAAAGACCATTTATGAGGATTTGGAGTTTTTGGCCATTTTCTTAAGGGGTAAGCCTATGGTTTGGGGTCAAAATTTGGAAAAGTTTGAAAATTTTTTCTGTGGTAGTTTACAGCTGAAATGCATCAAGAAATGATATATAGCAATGATTTTGAGTAGATCCGAGGCCAAAAACACCACATTGGTGTGCTATTCAAATAACCACCAAAATCTGTGATTTAACCACGGTACTTTTTTGTCCCAAAAAACTACTCAAAAAATCTTTGGATTTGGGTCCAAATTTGACAACCTTTTCAAGTTTTTTCTGGTTTGGTTTGTGTCTGGTTAGAACGGATGAAGACGTGACATTTGGGAATGATTTAGAGTGGTTACAAGGCCAAAAAGACCATTTATGAGGATTTGGAGTTTTTGGCCATTTTCTTAAGGGGTAAGCCTATGGTTTGGGGTCAAAATTTGGAAAAGTTTGAAAATTTTTTCTGTGGTAGTTTACAGCTGAAATGCATCAAGAAATGATATATAGCAATGATTTTGAGTAGATCCGAGGCCAAAAACACCACATTGGTGTGCTATTCAAATAACCACCAAAATCTGTGATTTAACCACGGTACTTTTTTGTCCCAAAAAACTACTCAAAAAATCTTTGGATTTGGGTCCAAATTTGACAACCTTTTCAAGTTTTTTCTGGTTTGGTTTGTGTCTGGTTAGAACGGATGAAGACGTGACATTTGGGAATGATTTAGAGTGGTTACAAGGCCAAAAAGACCATTTATGAGGATTTGGAGTTTTTGGCCATTTTCTTAAGGGGTAAGCCTATGGTTTGGGGTCAAAATTTGGAAAAGTTTGAAAATTTTTTCTGTGGTAGTTTACAGCTGAAATGCATCAAGAAATGATATATAGCAATGATTTTGAGTAGATCCGAGGCCAAAAACACCACATTGGTGTGCTATTCAAATAACCACCAAAATCTGTGATTTAACCACGGTACTTTTTTGTCCCAAAAAACTACTCAAAAAATCTTTGGATTTGGGTCCAAATTTGACAACCTTTTCAAGTTTTTTCTGGTTTGGTTTGTGTCTGGTTAGAACGGATGAAGACGTGACATTTGGGAATGATTTAGAGTGGTTACAAGGCCAAAAAGACCATTTATGAGGATTTGGAGTTTTTGGCCATTTTCTTAAGGGGTAAGCCTATGGTTTGGGGTCAAAATTTGGAAAAGTTTGAAAATTTTTTCTGTGGTAGTTTACAGCTGAAATGCATCAAGAAATGATATATAGCAATGATTTTGAGTAGATCCGAGGCCAAAAACACCACATTGGTGTGCTATTCAAATAACCACCAAAATCTGTGATTTAACCACGGTACTTTTTTGTCCCAAAAAACTACTCAAAAAATCTTTGGATTTGGGTCCAAATTTGACAACCTTTTCAAGTTTTTTCTGGTTTGGTTTGTGTCTGGTTAGAACGGATGAAGACGTGACATTTGGGAATGATTTAGAGTGGTTACAAGGCCAAAAAGACCATTTATGAGGATTTGGAGTTTTTGGCCATTTTCTTAAGGGGTAAGCCTATGGTTTGGGGTCAAAATTTGGAAAAGTTTGAAAATTTTTTCTGTGGTAGTTTACAGCTGAAATGCATCAAGAAATGATATATAGCAATGATTTTGAGTAGATCCGAGGCCAAAAACACCACATTGGTGTGCTATTCAAATAACCACCAAAATCTGTGATTTAACCACGGTACTTTTTTGTCCCAAAAAACTACTCAAAAAATCTTTGGATTTGGGTCCAAATTTGACAACCTTTTCAAGTTTTTTCTGGTTTGGTTTGTGTCTGGTTAGAACGGATGAAGACGTGACATTTGGGAATGATTTAGAGTGGTTACAAGGCCAAAAAGACCATTTATGAGGATTTGGAGTTTTTGGCCATTTTCTTAAGGGGTAAGCCTATGGTTTGGGGTCAAAATTTGGAAAAGTTTGAAAATTTTTTCTGTGGTAGTTTACAGCTGAAATGCATCAAGAAATGATATATAGCAATGATTTTGAGTAGATCCGAGGCCAAAAACACCACATTGGTGTGCTATTCAAATAACCACCAAAATCTGTGATTTAACCACGGTACTTTTTTGTCCCAAAAAACTACTCAAAAAATCTTTGGATTTGGGTCCAAATTTGACAACCTTTTCAAGTTTTTTCTGGTTTGGTTTGTGTCTGGTTAGAACGGATGAAGACGTGACATTTGGGAATGATTTAGAGTGGTTACAAGGCCAAAAAGACCATTTATGAGGATTTGGAGTTTTTGGCCATTTTCTTAAGGGGTAAGCCTATGGTTTGGGGTCAAAATTTGGAAAAGTTTGAAAATTTTTTCTGTGGTAGTTTACAGCTGAAATGCATCAAGAAATGATATATAGCAATGATTTTGAGTAGATCCGAGGCCAAAAACACCACATTGGTGTGCTATTCAAATAACCACCAAAATCTGTGATTTAACCACGGTACTTTTTTGTCCCAAAAAACTACTCAAAAAATCTTTGGATTTGGGTCCAAATTTGACAACCTTTTCAAGTTTTTTCTGGTTTGGTTTGTGTCTGGTTAGAACGGATGAAGACGTGACATTTGGGAATGATTTAGAGTGGTTACAAGGCCAAAAAGACCATTTATGAGGATTTGGAGTTTTTGGCCATTTTCTTAAGGGGTAAGCCTATGGTTTGGGGTCAAAATTTGGAAAAGTTTGAAAATTTTTTCTGTGGTAGTTTACAGCTGAAATGCATCAAGAAATGATATATAGCAATGATTTTGAGTAGATCCGAGGCCAAAAACACCACATTGGTGTGCTATTCAAATAACCACCAAAATCTGTGATTTAACCACGGTACTTTTTTGTCCCAAAAAACTACTCAAAAAATCTTTGGATTTGGGTCCAAATTTGACAACCTTTTCAAGTTTTTTCTGGTTTGGTTTGTGTCTGGTTAGAACGGATGAAGACGTGACATTTGGGAATGATTTAGAGTGGTTACAAGGCCAAAAAGACCATTTATGAGGATTTGGAGTTTTTGGCCATTTTCTTAAGGGGTAAGCCTATGGTTTGGGGTCAAAATTTGGAAAAGTTTGAAAATTTTTTCTGTGGTAGTTTACAGCTGAAATGCATCAAGAAATGATATATAGCAATGATTTTGAGTAGATCCGAGGCCAAAAACACCACATTGGTGTGCTATTCAAATAACCACCAAAATCTGTGATTTAACCACGGTACTTTTTTGTCCCAAAAAACTACTCAAAAAATCTTTGGATTTGGGTCCAAATTTGACAACCTTTTCAAGTTTTTTCTGGTTTGGTTTGTGTCTGGTTAGAACGGATGAAGACGTGACATTTGGGAATGATTTAGAGTGGTTACAAGGCCAAAAAGACCATTTATGAGGATTTGGAGTTTTTGGCCATTTTCTTAAGGGGTAAGCCTATGGTTTGGGGTCAAAATTTGGAAAAGTTTGAAAATTTTTTCTGTGGTAGTTTACAGCTGAAATGCATCAAGAAATGATATATAGCAATGATTTTGAGTAGATCCGAGGCCAAAAACACCACATTGGTGTGCTATTCAAATAACCACCAAAATCTGTGATTTAACCACGGTACTTTTTTGTCCCAAAAAACTACTCAAAAAATCTTTGGATTTGGGTCCAAATTTGACAACCTTTTCAAGTTTTTTCTGGTTTGGTTTGTGTCTGGTTAGAACGGATGAAGACGTGACATTTGGGAATGATTTAGAGTGGTTACAAGGCCAAAAAGACCATTTATGAGGATTTGGAGTTTTTGGCCATTTTCTTAAGGGGTAAGCCTATGGTTTGGGGTCAAAATTTGGAAAAGTTTGAAAATTTTTTCTGTGGTAGTTTACAGCTGAAATGCATCAAGAAATGATATATAGCAATGATTTTGAGTAGATCCGAGGCCAAAAACACCACATTGGTGTGCTATTCAAATAACCACCAAAATCTGTGATTTAACCACGGTACTTTTTTGTCCCAAAAAACTACTCAAAAAATCTTTGGATTTGGGTCCAAATTTGACAACCTTTTCAAGTTTTTTCTGGTTTGGTTTGTGTCTGGTTAGAACGGATGAAGACGTGACATTTGGGAATGATTTAGAGTGGTTACAAGGCCAAAAAGACCATTTATGAGGATTTGGAGTTTTTGGCCATTTTCTTAAGGGGTAAGCCTATGGTTTGGGGTCAAAATTTGGAAAAGTTTGAAAATTTTTTCTGTGGTAGTTTACAGCTGAAATGCATCAAGAAATGATATATAGCAATGATTTTGAGTAGATCCGAGGCCAAAAACACCACATTGGTGTGCTATTCAAATAACCACCAAAATCTGTGATTTAACCACGGTACTTTTTTGTCCCAAAAAACTACTCAAAAAATCTTTGGATTTGGGTCCAAATTTGACAACCTTTTCAAGTTTTTTCTGGTTTGGTTTGTGTCTGGTTAGAACGGATGAAGACGTGACATTTGGGAATGATTTAGAGTGGTTACAAGGCCAAAAAGACCATTTATGAGGATTTGGAGTTTTTGGCCATTTTCTTAAGGGGTAAGCCTATGGTTTGGGGTCAAAATTTGGAAAAGTTTGAAAATTTTTTCTGTGGTAGTTTACAGCTGAAATGCATCAAGAAATGATATATAGCAATGATTTTGAGTAGATCCGAGGCCAAAAACACCACATTGGTGTGCTATTCAAATAACCACCAAAATCTGTGATTTAACCACGGTACTTTTTTGTCCCAAAAAACTACTCAAAAAATCTTTGGATTTGGGTCCAAATTTGACAACCTTTTCAAGTTTTTTCTGGTTTGGTTTGTGTCTGGTTAGAACGGATGAAGACGTGACATTTGGGAATGATTTAGAGTGGTTACAAGGCCAAAAAGACCATTTATGAGGATTTGGAGTTTTTGGCCATTTTCTTAAGGGGTAAGCCTATGGTTTGGGGTCAAAATTTGGAAAAGTTTGAAAATTTTTTCTGTGGTAGTTTACAGCTGAAATGCATCAAGAAATGATATATAGCAATGATTTTGAGTAGATCCGAGGCCAAAAACACCACATTGGTGTGCTATTCAAATAACCACCAAAATCTGTGATTTAACCACGGTACTTTTTTGTCCCAAAAAACTACTCAAAAAATCTTTGGATTTGGGTCCAAATTTGACAACCTTTTCAAGTTTTTTCTGGTTTGGTTTGTGTCTGGTTAGAACGGATGAAGACGTGACATTTGGGAATGATTTAGAGTGGTTACAAGGCCAAAAAGACCATTTATGAGGATTTGGAGTTTTTGGCCATTTTCTTAAGGGGTAAGCCTATGGTTTGGGGTCAAAATTTGGAAAAGTTTGAAAATTTTTTCTGTGGTAGTTTACAGCTGAAATGCATCAAGAAATGATATATAGCAATGATTTTGAGTAGATCCGAGGCCAAAAACACCACATTGGTGTGCTATTCAAATAACCACCAAAATCTGTGATTTAACCACGGTACTTTTTTGTCCCAAAAAACTACTCAAAAAATCTTTGGATTTGGGTCCAAATTTGACAACCTTTTCAAGTTTTTTCTGGTTTGGTTTGTGTCTGGTTAGAACGGATGAAGACGTGACATTTGGGAATGATTTAGAGTGGTTACAAGGCCAAAAAGACCATTTATGAGGATTTGGAGTTTTTGGCCATTTTCTTAAGGGGTAAGCCTATGGTTTGGGGTCAAAATTTGGAAAAGTTTGAAAATTTTTTCTGTGGTAGTTTACAGCTGAAATGCATCAAGAAATGATATATAGCAATGATTTTGAGTAGATCCGAGGCCAAAAACACCACATTGGTGTGCTATTCAAATAACCACCAAAATCTGTGATTTAACCACGGTACTTTTTTGTCCCAAAAAACTACTCAAAAAATCTTTGGATTTGGGTCCAAATTTGACAACCTTTTCAAGTTTTTTCTGGTTTGGTTTGTGTCTGGTTAGAACGGATGAAGACGTGACATTTGGGAATGATTTAGAGTGGTTACAAGGCCAAAAAGACCATTTATGAGGATTTGGAGTTTTTGGCCATTTTCTTAAGGGGTAAGCCTATGGTTTGGGGTCAAAATTTGGAAAAGTTTGAAAATTTTTTCTGTGGTAGTTTACAGCTGAAATGCATCAAGAAATGATATATAGCAATGATTTTGAGTAGATCCGAGGCCAAAAACACCACATTGGTGTGCTATTCAAATAACCACCAAAATCTGTGATTTAACCACGGTACTTTTTTGTCCCAAAAAACTACTCAAAAAATCTTTGGATTTGGGTCCAAATTTGACAACCTTTTCAAGTTTTTTCTGGTTTGGTTTGTGTCTGGTTAGAACGGATGAAGACGTGACATTTGGGAATGATTTAGAGTGGTTACAAGGCCAAAAAGACCATTTATGAGGATTTGGAGTTTTTGGCCATTTTCTTAAGGGGTAAGCCTATGGTTTGGGGTCAAAATTTGGAAAAGTTTGAAAATTTTTTCTGTGGTAGTTTACAGCTGAAATGCATCAAGAAATGATATATAGCAATGATTTTGAGTAGATCCGAGGCCAAAAACACCACATTGGTGTGCTATTCAAATAACCACCAAAATCTGTGATTTAACCACGGTACTTTTTTGTCCCAAAAAACTACTCAAAAAATCTTTGGATTTGGGTCCAAATTTGACAACCTTTTCAAGTTTTTTCTGGTTTGGTTTGTGTCTGGTTAGAACGGATGAAGACGTGACATTTGGGAATGATTTAGAGTGGTTACAAGGCCAAAAAGACCATTTATGAGGATTTGGAGTTTTTGGCCATTTTCTTAAGGGGTAAGCCTATGGTTTGGGGTCAAAATTTGGAAAAGTTTGAAAATTTTTTCTGTGGTAGTTTACAGCTGAAATGCATCAAGAAATGATATATAGCAATGATTTTGAGTAGATCCGAGGCCAAAAACACCACATTGGTGTGCTATTCAAATAACCACCAAAATCTGTGATTTAACCACGGTACTTTTTTGTCCCAAAAAACTACTCAAAAAATCTTTGGATTTGGGTCCAAATTTGACAACCTTTTCAAGTTTTTTCTGGTTTGGTTTGTGTCTGGTTAGAACGGATGAAGACGTGACATTTGGGAATGATTTAGAGTGGTTACAAGGCCAAAAAGACCATTTATGAGGATTTGGAGTTTTTGGCCATTTTCTTAAGGGGTAAGCCTATGGTTTGGGGTCAAAATTTGGAAAAGTTTGAAAATTTTTTCTGTGGTAGTTTACAGCTGAAATGCATCAAGAAATGATATATAGCAATGATTTTGAGTAGATCCGAGGCCAAAAACACCACATTGGTGTGCTATTCAAATAACCACCAAAATCTGTGATTTAACCACGGTACTTTTTTGTCCCAAAAAACTACTCAAAAAATCTTTGGATTTGGGTCCAAATTTGACAACCTTTTCAAGTTTTTTCTGGTTTGGTTTGTGTCTGGTTAGAACGGATGAAGACGTGACATTTGGGAATGATTTAGAGTGGTTACAAGGCCAAAAAGACCATTTATGAGGATTTGGAGTTTTTGGCCATTTTCTTAAGGGGTAAGCCTATGGTTTGGGGTCAAAATTTGGAAAAGTTTGAAAATTTTTTCTGTGGTAGTTTACAGCTGAAATGCATCAAGAAATGATATATAGCAATGATTTTGAGTAGATCCGAGGCCAAAAACACCACATTGGTGTGCTATTCAAATAACCACCAAAATCTGTGATTTAACCACGGTACTTTTTTGTCCCAAAAAACTACTCAAAAAATCTTTGGATTTGGGTCCAAATTTGACAACCTTTTCAAGTTTTTTCTGGTTTGGTTTGTGTCTGGTTAGAACGGATGAAGACGTGACATTTGGGAATGATTTAGAGTGGTTACAAGGCCAAAAAGACCATTTATGAGGATTTGGAGTTTTTGGCCATTTTCTTAAGGGGTAAGCCTATGGTTTGGGGTCAAAATTTGGAAAAGTTTGAAAATTTTTTCTGTGGTAGTTTACAGCTGAAATGCATCAAGAAATGATATATAGCAATGATTTTGAGTAGATCCGAGGCCAAAAACACCACATTGGTGTGCTATTCAAATAACCACCAAAATCTGTGATTTAACCACGGTACTTTTTTGTCCCAAAAAACTACTCAAAAAATCTTTGGATTTGGGTCCAAATTTGACAACCTTTTCAAGTTTTTTCTGGTTTGGTTTGTGTCTGGTTAGAACGGATGAAGACGTGACATTTGGGAATGATTTAGAGTGGTTACAAGGCCAAAAAGACCATTTATGAGGATTTGGAGTTTTTGGCCATTTTCTTAAGGGGTAAGCCTATGGTTTGGGGTCAAAATTTGGAAAAGTTTGAAAATTTTTTCTGTGGTAGTTTACAGCTGAAATGCATCAAGAAATGATATATAGCAATGATTTTGAGTAGATCCGAGGCCAAAAACACCACATTGGTGTGCTATTCAAATAACCACCAAAATCTGTGATTTAACCACGGTACTTTTTTGTCCCAAAAAACTACTCAAAAAATCTTTGGATTTGGGTCCAAATTTGACAACCTTTTCAAGTTTTTTCTGGTTTGGTTTGTGTCTGGTTAGAACGGATGAAGACGTGACATTTGGGAATGATTTAGAGTGGTTACAAGGCCAAAAAGACCATTTATGAGGATTTGGAGTTTTTGGCCATTTTCTTAAGGGGTAAGCCTATGGTTTGGGGTCAAAATTTGGAAAAGTTTGAAAATTTTTTCTGTGGTAGTTTACAGCTGAAATGCATCAAGAAATGATATATAGCAATGATTTTGAGTAGATCCGAGGCCAAAAACACCACATTGGTGTGCTATTCAAATAACCACCAAAATCTGTGATTTAACCACGGTACTTTTTTGTCCCAAAAAACTACTCAAAAAATCTTTGGATTTGGGTCCAAATTTGACAACCTTTTCAAGTTTTTTCTGGTTTGGTTTGTGTCTGGTTAGAACGGATGAAGACGTGACATTTGGGAATGATTTAGAGTGGTTACAAGGCCAAAAAGACCATTTATGAGGATTTGGAGTTTTTGGCCATTTTCTTAAGGGGTAAGCCTATGGTTTGGGGTCAAAATTTGGAAAAGTTTGAAAATTTTTTCTGTGGTAGTTTACAGCTGAAATGCATCAAGAAATGATATATAGCAATGATTTTGAGTAGATCCGAGGCCAAAAACACCACATTGGTGTGCTATTCAAATAACCACCAAAATCTGTGATTTAACCACGGTACTTTTTTGTCCCAAAAAACTACTCAAAAAATCTTTGGATTTGGGTCCAAATTTGACAACCTTTTCAAGTTTTTTCTGGTTTGGTTTGTGTCTGGTTAGAACGGATGAAGACGTGACATTTGGGAATGATTTAGAGTGGTTACAAGGCCAAAAAGACCATTTATGAGGATTTGGAGTTTTTGGCCATTTTCTTAAGGGGTAAGCCTATGGTTTGGGGTCAAAATTTGGAAAAGTTTGAAAATTTTTTCTGTGGTAGTTTACAGCTGAAATGCATCAAGAAATGATATATAGCAATGATTTTGAGTAGATCCGAGGCCAAAAACACCACATTGGTGTGCTATTCAAATAACCACCAAAATCTGTGATTTAACCACGGTACTTTTTTGTCCCAAAAAACTACTCAAAAAATCTTTGGATTTGGGTCCAAATTTGACAACCTTTTCAAGTTTTTTCTGGTTTGGTTTGTGTCTGGTTAGAACGGATGAAGACGTGACATTTGGGAATGATTTAGAGTGGTTACAAGGCCAAAAAGACCATTTATGAGGATTTGGAGTTTTTGGCCATTTTCTTAAGGGGTAAGCCTATGGTTTGGGGTCAAAATTTGGAAAAGTTTGAAAATTTTTTCTGTGGTAGTTTACAGCTGAAATGCATCAAGAAATGATATATAGCAATGATTTTGAGTAGATCCGAGGCCAAAAACACCACATTGGTGTGCTATTCAAATAACCACCAAAATCTGTGATTTAACCACGGTACTTTTTTGTCCCAAAAAACTACTCAAAAAATCTTTGGATTTGGGTCCAAATTTGACAACCTTTTCAAGTTTTTTCTGGTTTGGTTTGTGTCTGGTTAGAACGGATGAAGACGTGACATTTGGGAATGATTTAGAGTGGTTACAAGGCCAAAAAGACCATTTATGAGGATTTGGAGTTTTTGGCCATTTTCTTAAGGGGTAAGCCTATGGTTTGGGGTCAAAATTTGGAAAAGTTTGAAAATTTTTTCTGTGGTAGTTTACAGCTGAAATGCATCAAGAAATGATATATAGCAATGATTTTGAGTAGATCCGAGGCCAAAAACACCACATTGGTGTGCTATTCAAATAACCACCAAAATCTGTGATTTAACCACGGTACTTTTTTGTCCCAAAAAACTACTCAAAAAATCTTTGGATTTGGGTCCAAATTTGACAACCTTTTCAAGTTTTTTCTGGTTTGGTTTGTGTCTGGTTAGAACGGATGAAGACGTGACATTTGGGAATGATTTAGAGTGGTTACAAGGCCAAAAAGACCATTTATGAGGATTTGGAGTTTTTGGCCATTTTCTTAAGGGGTAAGCCTATGGTTTGGGGTCAAAATTTGGAAAAGTTTGAAAATTTTTTCTGTGGTAGTTTACAGCTGAAATGCATCAAGAAATGATATATAGCAATGATTTTGAGTAGATCCGAGGCCAAAAACACCACATTGGTGTGCTATTCAAATAACCACCAAAATCTGTGATTTAACCACGGTACTTTTTTGTCCCAAAAAACTACTCAAAAAATCTTTGGATTTGGGTCCAAATTTGACAACCTTTTCAAGTTTTTTCTGGTTTGGTTTGTGTCTGGTTAGAACGGATGAAGACGTGACATTTGGGAATGATTTAGAGTGGTTACAAGGCCAAAAAGACCATTTATGAGGATTTGGAGTTTTTGGCCATTTTCTTAAGGGGTAAGCCTATGGTTTGGGGTCAAAATTTGGAAAAGTTTGAAAATTTTTTCTGTGGTAGTTTACAGCTGAAATGCATCAAGAAATGATATATAGCAATGATTTTGAGTAGATCCGAGGCCAAAAACACCACATTGGTGTGCTATTCAAATAACCACCAAAATCTGTGATTTAACCACGGTACTTTTTTGTCCCAAAAAACTACTCAAAAAATCTTTGGATTTGGGTCCAAATTTGACAACCTTTTCAAGTTTTTTCTGGTTTGGTTTGTGTCTGGTTAGAACGGATGAAGACGTGACATTTGGGAATGATTTAGAGTGGTTACAAGGCCAAAAAGACCATTTATGAGGATTTGGAGTTTTTGGCCATTTTCTTAAGGGGTAAGCCTATGGTTTGGGGTCAAAATTTGGAAAAGTTTGAAAATTTTTTCTGTGGTAGTTTACAGCTGAAATGCATCAAGAAATGATATATAGCAATGATTTTGAGTAGATCCGAGGCCAAAAACACCACATTGGTGTGCTATTCAAATAACCACCAAAATCTGTGATTTAACCACGGTACTTTTTTGTCCCAAAAAACTACTCAAAAAATCTTTGGATTTGGGTCCAAATTTGACAACCTTTTCAAGTTTTTTCTGGTTTGGTTTGTGTCTGGTTAGAACGGATGAAGACGTGACATTTGGGAATGATTTAGAGTGGTTACAAGGCCAAAAAGACCATTTATGAGGATTTGGAGTTTTTGGCCATTTTCTTAAGGGGTAAGCCTATGGTTTGGGGTCAAAATTTGGAAAAGTTTGAAAATTTTTTCTGTGGTAGTTTACAGCTGAAATGCATCAAGAAATGATATATAGCAATGATTTTGAGTAGATCCGAGGCCAAAAACACCACATTGGTGTGCTATTCAAATAACCACCAAAATCTGTGATTTAACCACGGTACTTTTTTGTCCCAAAAAACTACTCAAAAAATCTTTGGATTTGGGTCCAAATTTGACAACCTTTTCAAGTTTTTTCTGGTTTGGTTTGTGTCTGGTTAGAACGGATGAAGACGTGACATTTGGGAATGATTTAGAGTGGTTACAAGGCCAAAAAGACCATTTATGAGGATTTGGAGTTTTTGGCCATTTTCTTAAGGGGTAAGCCTATGGTTTGGGGTCAAAATTTGGAAAAGTTTGAAAATTTTTTCTGTGGTAGTTTACAGCTGAAATGCATCAAGAAATGATATATAGCAATGATTTTGAGTAGATCCGAGGCCAAAAACACCACATTGGTGTGCTATTCAAATAACCACCAAAATCTGTGATTTAACCACGGTACTTTTTTGTCCCAAAAAACTACTCAAAAAATCTTTGGATTTGGGTCCAAATTTGACAACCTTTTCAAGTTTTTTCTGGTTTGGTTTGTGTCTGGTTAGAACGGATGAAGACGTGACATTTGGGAATGATTTAGAGTGGTTACAAGGCCAAAAAGACCATTTATGAGGATTTGGAGTTTTTGGCCATTTTCTTAAGGGGTAAGCCTATGGTTTGGGGTCAAAATTTGGAAAAGTTTGAAAATTTTTTCTGTGGTAGTTTACAGCTGAAATGCATCAAGAAATGATATATAGCAATGATTTTGAGTAGATCCGAGGCCAAAAACACCACATTGGTGTGCTATTCAAATAACCACCAAAATCTGTGATTTAACCACGGTACTTTTTTGTCCCAAAAAACTACTCAAAAAATCTTTGGATTTGGGTCCAAATTTGACAACCTTTTCAAGTTTTTTCTGGTTTGGTTTGTGTCTGGTTAGAACGGATGAAGACGTGACATTTGGGAATGATTTAGAGTGGTTACAAGGCCAAAAAGACCATTTATGAGGATTTGGAGTTTTTGGCCATTTTCTTAAGGGGTAAGCCTATGGTTTGGGGTCAAAATTTGGAAAAGTTTGAAAATTTTTTCTGTGGTAGTTTACAGCTGAAATGCATCAAGAAATGATATATAGCAATGATTTTGAGTAGATCCGAGGCCAAAAACACCACATTGGTGTGCTATTCAAATAACCACCAAAATCTGTGATTTAACCACGGTACTTTTTTGTCCCAAAAAACTACTCAAAAAATCTTTGGATTTGGGTCCAAATTTGACAACCTTTTCAAGTTTTTTCTGGTTTGGTTTGTGTCTGGTTAGAACGGATGAAGACGTGACATTTGGGAATGATTTAGAGTGGTTACAAGGCCAAAAAGACCATTTATGAGGATTTGGAGTTTTTGGCCATTTTCTTAAGGGGTAAGCCTATGGTTTGGGGTCAAAATTTGGAAAAGTTTGAAAATTTTTTCTGTGGTAGTTTACAGCTGAAATGCATCAAGAAATGATATATAGCAATGATTTTGAGTAGATCCGAGGCCAAAAACACCACATTGGTGTGCTATTCAAATAACCACCAAAATCTGTGATTTAACCACGGTACTTTTTTGTCCCAAAAAACTACTCAAAAAATCTTTGGATTTGGGTCCAAATTTGACAACCTTTTCAAGTTTTTTCTGGTTTGGTTTGTGTCTGGTTAGAACGGATGAAGACGTGACATTTGGGAATGATTTAGAGTGGTTACAAGGCCAAAAAGACCATTTATGAGGATTTGGAGTTTTTGGCCATTTTCTTAAGGGGTAAGCCTATGGTTTGGGGTCAAAATTTGGAAAAGTTTGAAAATTTTTTCTGTGGTAGTTTACAGCTGAAATGCATCAAGAAATGATATATAGCAATGATTTTGAGTAGATCCGAGGCCAAAAACACCACATTGGTGTGCTATTCAAATAACCACCAAAATCTGTGATTTAACCACGGTACTTTTTTGTCCCAAAAAACTACTCAAAAAATCTTTGGATTTGGGTCCAAATTTGACAACCTTTTCAAGTTTTTTCTGGTTTGGTTTGTGTCTGGTTAGAACGGATGAAGACGTGACATTTGGGAATGATTTAGAGTGGTTACAAGGCCAAAAAGACCATTTATGAGGATTTGGAGTTTTTGGCCATTTTCTTAAGGGGTAAGCCTATGGTTTGGGGTCAAAATTTGGAAAAGTTTGAAAATTTTTTCTGTGGTAGTTTACAGCTGAAATGCATCAAGAAATGATATATAGCAATGATTTTGAGTAGATCCGAGGCCAAAAACACCACATTGGTGTGCTATTCAAATAACCACCAAAATCTGTGATTTAACCACGGTACTTTTTTGTCCCAAAAAACTACTCAAAAAATCTTTGGATTTGGGTCCAAATTTGACAACCTTTTCAAGTTTTTTCTGGTTTGGTTTGTGTCTGGTTAGAACGGATGAAGACGTGACATTTGGGAATGATTTAGAGTGGTTACAAGGCCAAAAAGACCATTTATGAGGATTTGGAGTTTTTGGCCATTTTCTTAAGGGGTAAGCCTATGGTTTGGGGTCAAAATTTGGAAAAGTTTGAAAATTTTTTCTGTGGTAGTTTACAGCTGAAATGCATCAAGAAATGATATATAGCAATGATTTTGAGTAGATCCGAGGCCAAAAACACCACATTGGTGTGCTATTCAAATAACCACCAAAATCTGTGATTTAACCACGGTACTTTTTTGTCCCAAAAAACTACTCAAAAAATCTTTGGATTTGGGTCCAAATTTGACAACCTTTTCAAGTTTTTTCTGGTTTGGTTTGTGTCTGGTTAGAACGGATGAAGACGTGACATTTGGGAATGATTTAGAGTGGTTACAAGGCCAAAAAGACCATTTATGAGGATTTGGAGTTTTTGGCCATTTTCTTAAGGGGTAAGCCTATGGTTTGGGGTCAAAATTTGGAAAAGTTTGAAAATTTTTTCTGTGGTAGTTTACAGCTGAAATGCATCAAGAAATGATATATAGCAATGATTTTGAGTAGATCCGAGGCCAAAAACACCACATTGGTGTGCTATTCAAATAACCACCAAAATCTGTGATTTAACCACGGTACTTTTTTGTCCCAAAAAACTACTCAAAAAATCTTTGGATTTGGGTCCAAATTTGACAACCTTTTCAAGTTTTTTCTGGTTTGGTTTGTGTCTGGTTAGAACGGATGAAGACGTGACATTTGGGAATGATTTAGAGTGGTTACAAGGCCAAAAAGACCATTTATGAGGATTTGGAGTTTTTGGCCATTTTCTTAAGGGGTAAGCCTATGGTTTGGGGTCAAAATTTGGAAAAGTTTGAAAATTTTTTCTGTGGTAGTTTACAGCTGAAATGCATCAAGAAATGATATATAGCAATGATTTTGAGTAGATCCGAGGCCAAAAACACCACATTGGTGTGCTATTCAAATAACCACCAAAATCTGTGATTTAACCACGGTACTTTTTTGTCCCAAAAAACTACTCAAAAAATCTTTGGATTTGGGTCCAAATTTGACAACCTTTTCAAGTTTTTTCTGGTTTGGTTTGTGTCTGGTTAGAACGGATGAAGACGTGACATTTGGGAATGATTTAGAGTGGTTACAAGGCCAAAAAGACCATTTATGAGGATTTGGAGTTTTTGGCCATTTTCTTAAGGGGTAAGCCTATGGTTTGGGGTCAAAATTTGGAAAAGTTTGAAAATTTTTTCTGTGGTAGTTTACAGCTGAAATGCATCAAGAAATGATATATAGCAATGATTTTGAGTAGATCCGAGGCCAAAAACACCACATTGGTGTGCTATTCAAATAACCACCAAAATCTGTGATTTAACCACGGTACTTTTTTGTCCCAAAAAACTACTCAAAAAATCTTTGGATTTGGGTCCAAATTTGACAACCTTTTCAAGTTTTTTCTGGTTTGGTTTGTGTCTGGTTAGAACGGATGAAGACGTGACATTTGGGAATGATTTAGAGTGGTTACAAGGCCAAAAAGACCATTTATGAGGATTTGGAGTTTTTGGCCATTTTCTTAAGGGGTAAGCCTATGGTTTGGGGTCAAAATTTGGAAAAGTTTGAAAATTTTTTCTGTGGTAGTTTACAGCTGAAATGCATCAAGAAATGATATATAGCAATGATTTTGAGTAGATCCGAGGCCAAAAACACCACATTGGTGTGCTATTCAAATAACCACCAAAATCTGTGATTTAACCACGGTACTTTTTTGTCCCAAAAAACTACTCAAAAAATCTTTGGATTTGGGTCCAAATTTGACAACCTTTTCAAGTTTTTTCTGGTTTGGTTTGTGTCTGGTTAGAACGGATGAAGACGTGACATTTGGGAATGATTTAGAGTGGTTACAAGGCCAAAAAGACCATTTATGAGGATTTGGAGTTTTTGGCCATTTTCTTAAGGGGTAAGCCTATGGTTTGGGGTCAAAATTTGGAAAAGTTTGAAAATTTTTTCTGTGGTAGTTTACAGCTGAAATGCATCAAGAAATGATATATAGCAATGATTTTGAGTAGATCCGAGGCCAAAAACACCACATTGGTGTGCTATTCAAATAACCACCAAAATCTGTGATTTAACCACGGTACTTTTTTGTCCCAAAAAACTACTCAAAAAATCTTTGGATTTGGGTCCAAATTTGACAACCTTTTCAAGTTTTTTCTGGTTTGGTTTGTGTCTGGTTAGAACGGATGAAGACGTGACATTTGGGAATGATTTAGAGTGGTTACAAGGCCAAAAAGACCATTTATGAGGATTTGGAGTTTTTGGCCATTTTCTTAAGGGGTAAGCCTATGGTTTGGGGTCAAAATTTGGAAAAGTTTGAAAATTTTTTCTGTGGTAGTTTACAGCTGAAATGCATCAAGAAATGATATATAGCAATGATTTTGAGTAGATCCGAGGCCAAAAACACCACATTGGTGTGCTATTCAAATAACCACCAAAATCTGTGATTTAACCACGGTACTTTTTTGTCCCAAAAAACTACTCAAAAAATCTTTGGATTTGGGTCCAAATTTGACAACCTTTTCAAGTTTTTTCTGGTTTGGTTTGTGTCTGGTTAGAACGGATGAAGACGTGACATTTGGGAATGATTTAGAGTGGTTACAAGGCCAAAAAGACCATTTATGAGGATTTGGAGTTTTTGGCCATTTTCTTAAGGGGTAAGCCTATGGTTTGGGGTCAAAATTTGGAAAAGTTTGAAAATTTTTTCTGTGGTAGTTTACAGCTGAAATGCATCAAGAAATGATATATAGCAATGATTTTGAGTAGATCCGAGGCCAAAAACACCACATTGGTGTGCTATTCAAATAACCACCAAAATCTGTGATTTAACCACGGTACTTTTTTGTCCCAAAAAACTACTCAAAAAATCTTTGGATTTGGGTCCAAATTTGACAACCTTTTCAAGTTTTTTCTGGTTTGGTTTGTGTCTGGTTAGAACGGATGAAGACGTGACATTTGGGAATGATTTAGAGTGGTTACAAGGCCAAAAAGACCATTTATGAGGATTTGGAGTTTTTGGCCATTTTCTTAAGGGGTAAGCCTATGGTTTGGGGTCAAAATTTGGAAAAGTTTGAAAATTTTTTCTGTGGTAGTTTACAGCTGAAATGCATCAAGAAATGATATATAGCAATGATTTTGAGTAGATCCGAGGCCAAAAACACCACATTGGTGTGCTATTCAAATAACCACCAAAATCTGTGATTTAACCACGGTACTTTTTTGTCCCAAAAAACTACTCAAAAAATCTTTGGATTTGGGTCCAAATTTGACAACCTTTTCAAGTTTTTTCTGGTTTGGTTTGTGTCTGGTTAGAACGGATGAAGACGTGACATTTGGGAATGATTTAGAGTGGTTACAAGGCCAAAAAGACCATTTATGAGGATTTGGAGTTTTTGGCCATTTTCTTAAGGGGTAAGCCTATGGTTTGGGGTCAAAATTTGGAAAAGTTTGAAAATTTTTTCTGTGGTAGTTTACAGCTGAAATGCATCAAGAAATGATATATAGCAATGATTTTGAGTAGATCCGAGGCCAAAAACACCACATTGGTGTGCTATTCAAATAACCACCAAAATCTGTGATTTAACCACGGTACTTTTTTGTCCCAAAAAACTACTCAAAAAATCTTTGGATTTGGGTCCAAATTTGACAACCTTTTCAAGTTTTTTCTGGTTTGGTTTGTGTCTGGTTAGAACGGATGAAGACGTGACATTTGGGAATGATTTAGAGTGGTTACAAGGCCAAAAAGACCATTTATGAGGATTTGGAGTTTTTGGCCATTTTCTTAAGGGGTAAGCCTATGGTTTGGGGTCAAAATTTGGAAAAGTTTGAAAATTTTTTCTGTGGTAGTTTACAGCTGAAATGCATCAAGAAATGATATATAGCAATGATTTTGAGTAGATCCGAGGCCAAAAACACCACATTGGTGTGCTATTCAAATAACCACCAAAATCTGTGATTTAACCACGGTACTTTTTTGTCCCAAAAAACTACTCAAAAAATCTTTGGATTTGGGTCCAAATTTGACAACCTTTTCAAGTTTTTTCTGGTTTGGTTTGTGTCTGGTTAGAACGGATGAAGACGTGACATTTGGGAATGATTTAGAGTGGTTACAAGGCCAAAAAGACCATTTATGAGGATTTGGAGTTTTTGGCCATTTTCTTAAGGGGTAAGCCTATGGTTTGGGGTCAAAATTTGGAAAAGTTTGAAAATTTTTTCTGTGGTAGTTTACAGCTGAAATGCATCAAGAAATGATATATAGCAATGATTTTGAGTAGATCCGAGGCCAAAAACACCACATTGGTGTGCTATTCAAATAACCACCAAAATCTGTGATTTAACCACGGTACTTTTTTGTCCCAAAAAACTACTCAAAAAATCTTTGGATTTGGGTCCAAATTTGACAACCTTTTCAAGTTTTTTCTGGTTTGGTTTGTGTCTGGTTAGAACGGATGAAGACGTGACATTTGGGAATGATTTAGAGTGGTTACAAGGCCAAAAAGACCATTTATGAGGATTTGGAGTTTTTGGCCATTTTCTTAAGGGGTAAGCCTATGGTTTGGGGTCAAAATTTGGAAAAGTTTGAAAATTTTTTCTGTGGTAGTTTACAGCTGAAATGCATCAAGAAATGATATATAGCAATGATTTTGAGTAGATCCGAGGCCAAAAACACCACATTGGTGTGCTATTCAAATAACCACCAAAATCTGTGATTTAACCACGGTACTTTTTTGTCCCAAAAAAACTACTCAAAAAATCTTTGGATTTGGGTCCAAATTTGACAACCTTTTCAAGTTTTTTCTGGTTTGGTTTGTGTCTGGTTAGAACGGATGAAGACGTGACATTTGGGAATGATTTAGAGTGGTTACAAGGCCAAAAAGACCATTTATGAGGATTTGGAGTTTTTGGCCATTTTCTTAAGGGGTAAGCCTATGGTTTGGGGTCAAAATTTGGAAAGTTTGAAAATTTTTTCTGTGGTAGTTTACAGCTGAAATGCATCAAGAAATGATATATAGCAATGATTTTGAGTAGATCCGAGGCCAAAAACACCACATTGGTGTGCTATTCAAATAACCACCAAAATCTGTGATTTAACCACGGTACTTTTTTGTCCCAAAAAACTACTCAAAAAATCTTTGGATTTGGGTCCAAATTTGACAACCTTTTCAAGTTTTTTCTGGTTTGGTTTGTGTCTGGTTAGAACGGATGAAGACGTGACATTTGGGAATGATTTAGAGTGGTTACAAGGCCAAAAAGACCATTTATGAGGATTTGGAGTTTTTGGCCATTTTCTTAAGGGGTAAGCCTATGGTTTGGGGGTCAAAATTTGGAAAAGTTTGAAAATTTTTTCTGTGGTAGTTTACAGCTGAAATGCATCAAGAAATGATATATAGCAATGATTTTGAGTAGATCCGAGGCCAAAAACACCACATTGGTGTGCTATTCAAATAACCACCAAAATCTGTGATTTAACCACGGTACTTTTTTGTCCCAAAAAACTACTCAAAAAATCTTTGGATTTGGGTCCAAATTTGACAACCTTTTCAAGTTTTTCTGGTTTGGTTTGTGTCTGGTTTAGAACGGATGAAGACGTGACATTTGGGAATGATTTAGAGTGGTTACAAGGCCAAAAAGACCATTTATGAGGATTTGGAGTTTTTGGCCATTTTTTTAAGGGGTAAGCCTATGGTTTGGGGTCAAAATTTGGAAAAGTTTGAAAATTTTTTTCTGTGGTAGTTTACAGCTGAAATGCATCAAGAAATGATATATAGCAATGATTTTGAGTAGATCCGAGGCCAAAAACACCACATTGGTGTGCTATTCAAATAACCACCAAAATCTGTGATTTAACCACGGTACTTTTTTTCCCAAAAAACTACTCAAAAAACTTTGGATTTGGGTCCAAATTTGACAACCTTTTCAAGTTTTTTCTGGTTTGGTTTGTGTCTGGTTAGAACGGATGAAGACGTGACATTTGGAATGATTTAGAGTGGTTACAAGGCAAAAGACCATTTATGAGGATTTGGAGTTTTTGGCCATTTTCTTAAGGGGTAAGCCTATGGTTTGGGGTCAAAATTTGGAAAAGTTTGAAAATTTTTTCTGTGGTAGTTTACAGCTGAAATGCATCAAGAAATGATATATAGCAATGATTTTGAGTAGATCCGAGGCCAAAAACACCACATTGGTGTGCTATTCAATAACCACCAAATCTGTGATTTAACCACGGTACTTTTTTGTCCCAAAAAACTACTCAAAAAATCTTTGGATTTGGGTCCAAATTTGACAACCTTTTCAAGTTTTTTCTGGTTTGGTTTGTGTCTGGTATTAGAACGGATGAAGACGTGACATTTGGGAATGATTTAGAGTGGTTACAAGGCCAAAAAGACCATTTATGAGGATTTGGAGTTTTTGGCCATTTTCTTAAGGGTAAGCCTATGGTTTGGGGTCAAAATTTGGAAAAGTTTGAAAATTTTTTCTGTGGTAGTTTACAGCTGAAATGCATCAAGAAATGATATATAGCAATGATTTTGAGTAGATCCGAGGCCAAAAACACCACATTGGTGTGTTATTCAATAACCACCAAAATCTGTGATTTAACCACGGTACTTTTTTTGTCCCAAAAAACTACTCAAAAAATCTTGGATTTGGGTCCAAATTTGACAACCTTTTCAAGTTTTTTCTGGTTTGGTTTGTGTCTGGTTGAACGGATGAAGACGTGAATTTGGGAATGATTTAGAGTGGTTACAAGGCCAAAAAGACCATTTATGAGGATTTGGAGTTTTTTGGCCATTTTCTTAAGGGGTAAGCCTATGGTTTGGGGTCAAAATTTGGAAAAGTTTGAAAATTTTTTCTGTGGTAGTTTACAGCTGAAATGCATCAAGAAATGATATATAGCAATGATTTTGAGTAGATCCGAGGCCAAAAACACCACATTGGTGTGCTATTCAAATAACCACCAAAATCTGTGATTTAACCACGGTACTTTTTTGTCCCAAAAAACTACTCAAAAAATCTTTGGATTGGGTCCAAATTTGACAACCTTTTCAAGTTTTTTCTGGTT
>JAEMWC010000247.1:932500-988233 GCA_016490735.1 Pachyseris speciosa | reverse complement strand
AACGATATGTTTGTTTAAATAGAATATGTTTTCAGCTAATTTTTGAAGGACATCAACACTTTTAGCCTTTCTTAGTGAGAGAGGTAATTCATTCCAAAGTTTGGGACCCGCAATGGAGAACGCTCTATCTCCATACGACTGTTCTAGATCTAGGAACAGTAAGAAGCTCTTGTGAACAAGATCGTAATGTGCGGGCATAACAACGTCGATTCAGAAGAACTGATAAATAATTGGGAGCAAAACCATTGAGCAATTTATAAATCAATAATAAACCTAAAAATAATACGTTGAGAAACAGGTAGCCAGTGAAACCTTTTAAGAACTGGTGTTATATGGTCATACTTTCGCGTACATGTAACAACACAAGCAGTAGTATTATGGACTAATTGAAGCCTGTTAATCAGACACTTGAGTGGGCCATATAAAAGAGAGTTGCAGTAATCTAATTTGGATGACACAAAAGCATGGACCAATGCTTTAGTAGCATCCTCGTCCAAATATTACACAAGCAATGAAAACGTAAAGCTTGTGGGATGTGGCTGGAGTGACAAGGATACTTCACAAATTAATGTGATCAAGTAAGCTGAAGCCACTCAAAAGGCACTAAGGCCACATGGTAGCGGGCATTACCCCTTAAATCTACCAAAGCAAAGATTGAGCCCAAGCATTAGCAGCCATGGACAGCTGTTTCGGCCTTGTTAGGCCTCATCAGCATGGCATAGCTAAAGCTCAGGCTCAAGTACCCACATATCAATAAAACAAGCAATGAAAACGTAAAGCTTGTGGATGTGGCTGGAGTGACAAGGATACTTCACAAATTAATGTGATCAAGTAAGCTGAAACCACTACAAAGAAGTTGAAGCCACTACAAAGTTTGTAGTGGCTTCAGCTTACTTGATCACATTAATTTGTGAAGTATCCTTGTCACTCCAGCCACATCCCACAAGCTTTACGTTTTCATTGCTTGTTTTATTGATATGTGGTACTTGAGCCTGAGCTTTAGCTATGCCATGCTGATGAGGCCTAACAAGGCCGAACAGCTGTCCATGGCTGCTAATGCTTGGGCTCAATCTTTGCTTTGGTAGATTTAAGGGGTAATGCCCGCTACCATGTGGCCTTAGTGCCTTTTGAGTGGCTTCAGCTTACTTGATCACATTAATTTGTGAAGTATCCAAATATTACACAACTTTATCTTAAAAATGGATGATCATGCTCCTAATCCTGACCTCACACGTTTTTCAGATCTCCTTTGTAAACGTCTGGTGGATTCTGGAGGTCTTTCTATCTTATCATGATAATCATTTCTGTTACTTTATGTGTAAACTCTGTATGACAATTTTCTAGTGATGGGGTATAAAAATAAACATATATCTAGCATAGATTACAGCGTAGAAAATGCGACGTATGGATTTTTATTCACGAGTTGAAAACGCACGGGAGAATTCGTAAATACAAAGTGCGAAATGTTTTTGCTTGTGACTAATCACTGTCAGATTTAATCATGTAATGGCGGCGCTTCGCGCTATACAACGACACATTCTCACTCTATTGACTTGCACTGTTTATAGAAATGTTGAATGTTCCTCCTTGAATGTTCGCCCCCTTGGTTTTGTTCGATTGCTTCTAAATAAAATCATTTAACGGTAAATCCAGTGGAACAAAACGGGAAGCCGAAGCCATGTTTTTCAAACACAAACTTCGAGCGGACGCTGAGTTGAAGCCCGCGCTTCTCGGAAGCCATTTGAGTGCTTTGCTCTGATTGGCTAAGTGATTCTACTCTGGACGGTGATTGGTTATATTTCGACATGTGAAGAATGCTGTACGCGAAGCTGATTGGACGTATCGCTTTTTCACATGTGAAAATATAGCACATATAGAATTCTATTTGTAAGGTTTATTGCTTAAAATTCGCGCTATATATGTAATAAATAGAGATTACCTCATGGTTGGTGAGTGCGTACGATTTTTATTCACGAGTTGTGAAGAATCGAAAACGAACGAGTGAGCGCAGCGAACGAGGTGAGTTTGCGATTCTTCACAACGAGTGAATAAAAATCGTACAAGCGAACCAACCATGAGGTAATTTGTTTATTATATATGTACTGAGATTTGTATAGGTAATCACATGATTTCGAGTGCAATTTGGAATAAATAAGCACGAGTAATTTTTTTCAAAGACTCACAAAATTGCACGAGCCCGTAGGGCGAGTGCAATTTGTGGTCTTTGAAAAAAATTACAAGTGCTTATTTATTCCAAATTGCACGAGAAAAATCATGTGATTACTTATTAATAATATACATGAAAAAATTGCGAGATAGCTTCTTAACGTTGCAGAAGCAACGCAACGAAGATAAGGTGAACCAAAACAACAGTTTTCTCGATGTTTTTAAAGCGTTTTTAGCTGTAAAAACTGGCTAAACAATTACAGGCTATAGCTATAAGGCTACTTTGTTTGCTAAGTGTCTATCAAGCGCTGTAATTATTACCTTCAGGCTTTCTAGTTCGTTATCTTCGCCTCGTTTGTCCTTGTTTGTTTATTAATCTCGGCGTCACTCCATCAACGGACTCGTAATTCCAATTACGTCGGTAATTCCCTTCTCTGGACACCACTTTTCCAAACAGACAGCTAACATACAGTGCTTTTCGCAGCCGTTTCTCCTTTTTTGAGCTGTTTTGCAGCTTCTCTGCTGTTATTGCGGTCACGAAGAAAGAAAACCTGCTCAAAAAGCCAGCCATTGTTTTTGGCTCGCAGAGTCGCTTGCAGCTCTTCAGACTTTGCGCCATTCAGAGGCCGCATTTGATTGGCTCAATCGCAGCGCCTTTGTTTATTAGCCAATCAGAATCCTCAGTTTTTTACCTTGTTTTGCACTGTATTTCCTTTTTTCTGCACCGAATTACCTTTTTTCTGCACCGGTGTTTCCTAAAAACTGCATTTCTCTTAGCCAATCAGAATCGAGAAATTTTTCATGTATATTATAACTGCAAAATAATGTTAACAACTATCAATTGCGCGGTGAAATCAACACAAAGACCACAACGAGTTGCGAATGATTTTATTCGAGCAAACTGAACGTACAAAACTTCCTACAACATTAAAGTTATTCAATGACTCTGAAGAAAGTGGAACAAAGTCTACTTTTAGACGATTCTTTAACTTTAAATAACAATGAAAATTTTCAGCTTTAAATATCGCCGTTCAAAACCGTAACTAAGATATAAAATTTGAAAAAGTTGACTGTTTTGTAAATCTAATTATAGTAATGCATGCATTCTAATCAGAGTCAGAGTCCAGTACTTTTAGCCTTTTGTACCTCTTTGGAGAAGACTTTACCTCAACTTCTTGGATTGCCAACTTCGGGGATTGATTGAGGCTGTTAATAGAAATGCTGAATTGACCTCCATGAATAACAGCGCCCGTGAAAAAGCGACATCGCTTGTTGGTGATGATCTGCCGCCGAGCGACCCGCCGAGCTAGCTGAAGGATCAGTGGAGCATTCTCCAACTTGAGATGAATTAGTTTTCTCTAAGCTATGCACATTCCCGGACATCAGTTCACTTAAAGTACGAGACATTTTTACTTGCTGTTTTTCAGAAACTACAGAATAATTTGTCACACTTTGAAGATTTTTATGTCCCGACAGTTGAATAATATCTGTCGCTGGGATGTCGTTGTTTGTTAAAGTTTGGATCATTGTATTGCGACCGCTATGGTTCTTTACATTGGGCCCCAGCCCGGCTTTTTCTGCCATTTTTTTCATTAACGAATTCAGCTTGTTCACGCCAACGGCTGACTTTTTAAACCATGGTTTAGAAGAATCTTGTTTTTTACAGTTATTTACTGCTAGATAAAATGGCGCGTTGTTGTCGTTCATTTCCGACGGTCTTTTCTCCGCGTAGAATTTGTAAACAGTGACGGGATCTCTTTCACTTCCCTGAACCGAAAACATTTTCGGTTTTATTTGCCTGACATCTCTGGGATTTTCTCCGGTTCGAGTCTTAGTTTGTCTCTCAGTATACTCTAAAAATTCCTCGCCATTTGTAGTTTGGCGTAGTTGCACATCGCCCCAACACATGTCTCTGTGTTCCTTACAACCACGGAGACCGAAATAGACTGTGTTGTTGAACCAAACTGTATTCAGTAGAGCCTCAGGAGTTGACTTTCCTAACAATCCTTTGTCATACAGCAGTTTTATGTCGTCTTCTGTGAGGGGAACTGAAGCGTTTGGTTTATCGCCTTTGCCTTTCTTCTTGAGATCTCTTTGTTTTGATTTTAATGCCGTTCGTGCTTTTTCAAACTCGACGTCTCTCATAATGCTGTAGCCGTAATTCTTCTTCTTTAAATACCGTTCAAAACTGGCCATCATAGCACGCAAGGAAGTGGGTTCGTAATCTTCGTTGTTTTCTTTCTTTCTTACTGTTATGATAAATTCGCTGATGAATGAACTCAGTTCGTGTGGGGGAATTTCTTCTACAGGCCTTGACTCATCTTTTAGCCTCAAAAACTCCTTAAGCAAAGCAACATTCTGTTCAGTTTTCTTCCTGGTGTTTTCGTTTTCTTGTCCTTCAATAAATTCCTCTACTGAAGTTATATCTGCAAACCTTGAATTGCTCGAAGAAGACGCCATGGTTTTCCTTTTGCCTAGTGACGCCGTCAGTGAAAGGCGGGAAAATCGATACGATTTTTGTCACTAGTGAAAACTTTCGTCTGCGGGTTGTGATTGGTCATACGGTATTTTTCACTAGTGAGAAAAATCGTACAACCAATCAGATTGCGTGTACTCTGCAACGCATCATTTTTATTTGACATATTCATTTTGCAGTAAATCTCAGTACATATATAATAAATATGATGACGGAAAGTTGAGCCCCTTGCTACCCTCTTCTTCTGCATGTAACTTTCATTTGCACCAATGACCAACAGTTCTTTAATCTGGATAAAGTCGAGTCAAGTTTTTCAAGGGGTTATTAATTGACTAGTTCCTAGTCAGCACTTCCAAATCCTAAAGGCCACCCAGCGGATACGTCTCACAAAGAAATCTGTCTGGTGGATAATTGTGTCAATTAAATACCAATTTAAGTCCGGTACAACTGGGCAAAGCTTTTGACAGATTCAAATTAAAGAAGGAGAGAGCTTCATGCCTTTTATGCGTTATTTTAATTCAAGGCAGGTTTCTTGTCTGATTTACTATTTTACATGGACGGATAAAGTTGAAACAAAAAAATTGCCTCAGTTTCACCAATATCCGGATTCGTTTCAGTTATTATTTTTTGTTTCTCAACGGACTTCCTAGCTCTTCAAGCAGGTTTTTTTCTCCCACTCTGTCCACTCTGTTGCAAATCCAAACTTATTCTTGCCTTTTTTATTACACCAAAATGACGATCGGATGTTTTCTTGCCTGAGGTAGGCCTTCATATTAAATCTCGACAGGTATTGCAATTTATTAATCAAAATCACGAACTGCGCCACTTAAAAGTCGCTTTTTGCACATATCCAATATCCACATTTCGTTTGATGATTCCGACGATAAATAACTTTTGATCGAGGCGGGTTCTTTCATCTTCAGTAATAAAATCAGAAAATTAATGTTTTTGAATTTGATGAAAATACTGATATCGTTTTGGAAGGAAAACAAAGCTGACGTAATTTGGAATTTAAAAAAAACATCTCAAAATCTTTATATTAACACGGTAAAAATTCATCAGGTGATTACAATATAAAATACAACTACATAATAATTCCTAATAACGATAAATACACGCCTAAAAAGTCCCTACCGTATAAAATACTACTCTAAACTAGACCTGTTTGCCATGAATGCCGTGTATGCAGTAGCAAGGTCATGGAACATCTGCAGCAAGATAAGGAATACACGAGTGATTGCACAGTCAATGATAATATTAGAATATGGGCATTGGTTTGATTTGGATCAGTATGACCGACTGAACAACATCAAGTTTTGTTAAAATAAAAATAAACTTTAATGAGATTTGAAATTATTTCAGTCGGAAGTCCTTATGATATACAAAACAGGATGCGATGGCGGTTTGTAAGCCATTTGATGTTGTCGCCACTGATTATACTATAGATACCAAATTTCATTTTAAATTTCCTGTCTGATTTAAATGCTGCAATCCCAAAGGAGGATAAATGGAAATAGTATTTTAAAATTTGGTTGGAAAACGAAAACATGAAGGCTTCCGGTCGTTGGAGTAAGATGACGCCATCCTGAAAAAGGCATATTTCCCGTGCTTTTCGTTAGAATTCTTGAACGAAGATCACGGAGGGGAGATGGTGATGTTAGCAGCAATAGAAACTAATTAGAGTACCCTGCCTCATTATACATCAGCTGAAATGCAAAAGTAATGTTACAGTTGTCTGACATATCGATGTCATGTTTAGAATTGTTACAGCCATGCGACAGCTTTGATAACGACCGATGGGAAATGGGACACAGAACTCCTTGAGCTATTCTTTCAATAGAAAGTGGATGAGGTTGGTAGAACTGCTATCTCTCTGTTACACAGCAGCGAAGGAATGTTGCATTTCCGGCGAGCTTCAAGCCCTGACTTTTTAACTTGCGATTAGGCGCTTTTTTTTCTTTATGCGAATTAGGCTGCGATGCGTTTAATACTTGATCAAGGTTCGATGGAGCAAGTAAGAAAGAACTGAGAAGATAACTAAACACGCCTACAATTTGTTTACTGATTTGTTACTATCATTTTAATTACCTCTAAGCCTTCCCAGTAACAACTCGCTGTAGTAGTGCACAGTCCGCGAATTTTTCAAGTAGTCCGACTTGAAAAAGCTGATCATGATAAAACTGAACATCGGTATACAACTTCAATAGTGATACATTTGTGAGCAAGGACATAAACGATTATTGTGGCTGTAAGCGAGCTGTGTCGAGTATCTCAGTTTTGCTACAAGAAACTGGGTTTGTTACAGCCGCCCTACAACTTCAAACGTGTCTGAGTAGAATTTTTTTTAGCAGTATCTCAGAAAAACAAAAAGCACACAAACAAAGTTAACAAAACTTAATCGGGAAATATACGAGAAGCCAACTTAGATCTCACATAGGTTTTTTTACTTTTGTGAAATAAACGCAGTAGAAGTTTCAACCAATCAGGACACGACAGTTTTATCATTCCTGTTCGCTGAGACAGTGTCGAACTTTCGATAAAGTTGCTTGTGAAATAGTATAAACCCGAAGAGATTCTGATCTAAGGCTTTTTTCAGTCTCTTCAGTCTTGATGTCAGGTTTCCGTTTTAATTTCACATTCGTAAATTTTAGGAACCAAGTAAGACAGGAGCATTGTGATCAGTTCACAAGCATTGTTAGTAAATGTTAGAATCACTAGCGACTGCTTGTGGTTGATAACGGGAATTTTACAACTTGAATTTATATTTGGTACTTTTTCGCATATGCTTTTTTTTAACCGCGTTGAAATAGCCTAGCATAAAAATCGAAGAAGGCGAGCGGAGTCGGAGCAGTTAAACATCATTTTAACACTTTTTTTATTGTTTACGCACACAAGCGCAAACCTTTTTCGGCTCTTTGATGCTCATCCAGTCAAATATATTCCGCAAAACAGCGAGCTTGTTTCTTGCCGAAAGCGCTGGGCTTTAGCAAGATAATTAATAATCTGAAGAATAGAAATCTAAGGAAACTGATCTCAGAGTTAAACAAACTATTCTTGATGAACTGTTTCTTTGTACGCACCTTTAATTTTTGGCATTTCACTGCTCTTCCCTCACTGGTTTCGTTGTTATATCCAACTTGCATTGACGTAAAGTTGAACGCCTTGGAAATTAAAACTTTTTTGTCAAATTCCTTGAGCTTTTCAGCTAGAAAAAGTATTGTTCGCTTTGTCAGAAGCGAATCGCTTCTGGCTTTGTCAAGAAAAGAAATTCTTGCCTTTTTCTGGTCCTCTGCTTCAAGAGACGGACGTAAAAAGAAAACTCACGGCCGCCGGCGACAATTAGCGTCTAGGAACTATGAAACAACATTTAACACGCCGGATCCTAAGTAACGAAGAGGCACTTTATGGAATGTGAATATTAATTTGAAGCATTTTAAGGCCATTTGTCATCTTCTTGACAGACGCTACGTGGAAACGGCAGAATTTTTAACAAGCGGAAGTAATAAAAGCCTTTGTGTTAGCCGCAAAAAAGTCAAATCGGGATTAGAAAAAAATATTTTTAACAAGTAACAATATCCTTTAGCTGCGGTCATGTATGTAAGCGGTGATTACGTTAAGTGTAAAAAAGGTAAAACAAGACGCCTTACGTCAGCTGAAACGTTTACTGAAGTTAAGAGGATTGTCAATAAACACTTTGATTCCGAGACGTCTGCTCGGTGTCGAGAAAATTCAGACGGCATAAGCTCAGTGTATTGTTTCATGTTCGAGTGAAGCCTTCGTCAGTTAAGAGATACTAGGTCACCTGGCTTCCCAAAACTAAACAAGAACAAATGAGCTCCAATAGAGTTCTAAATTACTAAAGTGATGACGTCACAAAAACTGAATTTGTGAAATTATGGGATTTGTTCGGATATTCAGAAAAAACATGATAAAAAATACGTACTCGCCAAAAATCAGCATTTTATTAAAGTTTGAATGAACCAAGTCAAATATAGAAGGATGTGTATGGAGTCAGCAGTCCATAACTGCGATGATCATTCCGCACATATTCAATTTCAGAGCAAGTTAGCATTTGTCATCTTGCTCTTTCTGAAAATCTCAACAAATTCCATAAATTCAAAAATTCTAATATTTATGACGTCACACTTTAAACACTGTATTGTTGATCATAGATTTCATATATCGATCGTTGACTTGCATTTTGCTCGAAAAATGGTGCTTTTTGTGTAGTTAAATGAAGTGTGATATCAAAGACCTTTTTATGTAGTTTGTATTTAAGTTCAGCACGAGTTTAGCTCAAAATATAAATTTGACTCGTCTTGCTTTTATGCTTTCCGCTGCGATACATCAATTTGAACATAAAGTTGCAATAAATCATAGCAATTTGGTGAATCAATAGCTATGCTACATCTGGATTTTCAATGTAGTTTTACTGAGCAGACTTTTTGCAAAATAATAATATTCTAATCCTTTTGCTACTTATCTGGAATGAATACAGTCAGCAGATGATTTTCTCTGTTTTCGTGGTTTTGAAAGCTTTTTTTTTTACTTTAAGCAAGAGTATTTGGTGGAGTAGCTGTCGTAACTAACATCCCTAGTTTATTAAAACTTTCAATCGCTGTTTCAATTCCCTTACTTTAGTCCAGTTGTAGTTATACAGTGAAAGCAAAACATTTCCACCGTGCTTCAAAAACTTAGTCTCCCTTCTAACGTACATGATTAAGTCTCACCTTGTTAATTCCAAAATATGTTTACTTTGTACGATAAAGATTGTCTAAATGAAATCCTTTTGATTTGTGAACGTTTTCTGCTTCCACTGATATCCTTCTATATATCCCCTGTCTTTCTCTGGTACGGTTTCCGCAACGTTTATTTGCAAGTACCGCGGACCAAAGTGCTGTGGGCTCGTACGGTTACAAAAGGTTGGCTTACAGTATAAGAACAGTATAAGAACCAACTGTTACGCACAGAATCAATCGAAGCTGAGTTCCTCTTATTTGTGACTGTGAACTACTCGAGTTTTACGGGCTTAAAGGTATCCAGATCATGGTGCTCAAAGTATCTGTACATAGTTAAATGTCTAAAATGTTATTTGTTTCGCTTCCCGAAAATCGTTGAAAGGCGGGTATCAGTTTCAAGAATGATGTTACGATTTCTCCTGCAGTTTATACTTAAACGAAGTTAAACTTCTTAGATATTTATATCGAATAACCGTGCTACTGGGGAGCTCTCCTGGTGTTCAACGCGCCTTGGGGTGAAATCCTCAGACTCAGTGTCATACATGTAGGGAAGGACTTTCGTTCCTTGTCGTTCTTCTCTCTGAATCGTTGTTAGTCTGGTTTAATTAATTCTGACCTCCCCCCTCCCCAACCCCTCTCGAAAAGACCCGCAGTCTTTACTGAAATCCTAATTCAATTAAGACAAAGAGAACGTACAAAACAGCTATACGAAGGTAAATTATTTGATCAGATACCAAGTGGTAAAGGATTTGTGTCTTGTGTGCCTTCTTAATTTACAATACATGCAACTTCGCCCAGGTTACCTAACGCAACCTGGCAAACCGTCTCGATTTCAAGTTTATCAGACTAAATACCTCAGCTATCGGTGATGTCTGTATTTCCACACTTGCATCCTTCCATATTATACGCCATATTATATCACCACAGCAGCAGCGGACCGGACCTCATTGCCGAGTTTGTTTAACATTCTGCCCTGAGTAGGATGCGTTTATTGCGGCCAGTTGAGTGTGTTCTGATCAATAAACCCGCGACCACAAGTAGCACTACAGTTGATCGTTATTTTGAGAGCCCCAATCAAAGGTCACTTCATTTTCAATATGATATCCGATTAGATCCTGGCGGCAAATTTCACAAATGCAATTGAACAACCACCTGTAAGTAAGAACTGAAATCTTCACTGAAATATACTAAAAATATCCCATCTGGAGAACTTGAAATTTTTAGGAATACAACTGAGATCAAACTAGAGTTTGCCTGAAGGCCTCGTGGCCTCTTTTGCTGCCCCGATTGGTGTTTGCCTGCATGAGGCTCGTCTTGTTCTCAATGCGCACAATGATATGGTGAACCTGTCGCTCGAATATCGGCGACAACAGATCAAAGTATGCGCTGATAGTAATCTGATCAACCAAATGAAGAGTTGAGTGACAACAAATATTTTGTCTCTCTAGTTCATTCATTCTGTCACCGTGCATGTGTGAGGCCTTATTTCAGGCCGCTTACTGAGTAGAGGTCATTTTGATATTAAAGAGCCAGCTCACTCAGAGTTGCGCTTTTGTAGGATCATTTCAAGAAGCTAATGTATATCTTTTTTCTGGCATCAATGGAAACCAAAAACTAATGGTCGCATTTTTTAGAAAAGAGTGTGTTCGGCTGGACTGAGACCATTCGATCACTCTCGCTCAGGTTGGTACGCGGAATAGCAAGGGAGGAAATGTCCTGTTCCGCGACTGTGTTTTAAAGAAATCGCCAACCACTCTCCTTCCTCTCGCTAAATTTTCTTTTGTATCCTTGTATCGGCTTTGCAGAGGCAGCTTGTGTAGGACAAGAGGTTTGTAGTTAATAATTTGAGCTTGTTTGACCTGTATCATATACACTCTTGTTGTTAGGCCATCGTAGCTTGATTAAAAATAAAACACAAACAGCGTAGATAAACATAGTAAACCAACGCATTTTATATAGACTTGACGTTTCGTATGCTAGGCAACATACATTTTCAAAAGTGACCGTTACAATTTTTGAACACTGTTTAAAAATATACTTTTAATACTGGGATCTGGAACCGAGATTAAGAAAAACTATCTTAACAGTAAATATGTAAAAGGATACACCTTATTAATAAAGCAACAACTTCTCACTACTAATGTTTGCATTAAAAGCTGGCTTAAGTTCTTGGATAAATAAGGTTTCCTTAATTTGCAGAAACCTTATTTATCCAAGAACTTAAGCCAGCTTTTAATGCAAACATTAGTAGTGAGAAGTTGTTGCTTTATTAATAAGGTGTATCCTTTTACATATTTACTGTTAAGATAGTTTTTCTTAATCTCGGTTCCAGACCCCTGTATTAAAAGTATATAAACAGTGTTCAAAAATTGTAACGGTCACTTTTGAAAATGTATGTTGCCTAGTATACGAAACGTCAAGTCTATATAAAATGCGTTGGTTTGCTATGTTTATCTCCGCTGTTTGTGTTTTATTTTTAACTGTTTGACCTGACAGCGCCCTCTTTGAGTTGTGACGCACCCTCGCGGGGTATAATGGATTGAATGAGGGAAAATGCCTTCAGGGAACTGCTACCAAGAATCTGACTATGCGGTGCTTAACTGTCGACTGAACCAGTACCAAGATAGCTTCTACATGTTCCGCGTATTCTTTCCGATTGAGATAAGGAGACTATAAATGCCAATTTTTAAACATGCTAGCCCGAAGACGGAGAACGGTAAAGTCCAGTGTTTGCAGTAGGGGCAGGGAATTTGACATTTATGAGGTGTTAACTGTTTTGCCATTTTCCCCGGTCAGCGGGGAATCACATATTAGAGAGATTAAGATACAAGTTTGGCCATCTTACCGCAAACGGCAAACCGCGGTTTGCGGTTAGCGGTTTCACGTTAGCTGTCTGCCCATATTCGGGACTTAAGATTCGCGGGTAACAAATAGCCGGCCGCCATGTTTGTTTTCAGTCATTCGTTCACTTCTATTTTAGCTGAGAAATCGTCTTAAAAATAATGTTTCTATAAAAAAGAATTCGATAATTAATAGACGAAAGAGTTCCAAAAAGTAGTAGAGAGATTAAGATACAGGTTTGGCCATCTTACCGCAAACGGCAAACCGCGGTTTGCGGTTAGCGGTTTTACGTTAACCGTCTGCCCATATTCGGGGCTTAAGATTCGTGGTTGGTTCTAACAACAAATAGCCGGCCGCCATGTTTGTTTTCATTCATTCGTTCACTTCTATCTGAGCTGAGAAATCGTCTTCAAAATTACGTGTCTATGAAAAAGAATTCGATAATCAATAAGCGAAAGAGTTCTAAAAGGTAGCATTTCCTCTCAAACGTGGGATTGTGATGTTTTAGGGTGCAAAAAAACTTGCGGTAAATCACTTACCTGTAGAGTGTGGTCTAGCCGTACAAACGTGAACCTCAAACCGCAAACCTGACGGCAAGGCACTGGTCACGTGACTTCTTGACGTTCGCGGTTCGCGGGAAAAGCCGAAAAACCTCGAACTTAATCTCTCTAGCATTTCCTCTCATACGTGGGATTGTGATGTTTTAGGGTGCAAAAAAACCTTGCGGTAAATCACTTACCTCTAGATTGTGGTCTAGCCGTACAAACTTGAACCTCAAACCGCAAACCTGACGGCAAGGCACTGGTCACGTGACTTCTTGGCGTTCGCGGTTCGCGGGAAAAGCCGAAAAACCTCAATCTTAAGGTCTCTATTGTAAAAAAAACCCCGCTATCATATCGGTCGCTTGTCAAGGCTCTTCCTTTAAAATCATCAAAACGTCTGAAAATGGACAGCTATGCTTTTTGACTGACACGCACATAGGCACGTACCATATGAACAGCCAAACTTTATTTTTTTGTTTTTTGTTTTTGTTTATCAAATAACCCTTCGCGCACAGAGCCTGGTTTGTTGGTTTGTGTGTTTTTTTTGTTTTCTCGCTTAGCTTTTTGATTTTATGAATTCTCTACGGAATCTTTTTACTGTGCTCCTGACGTGAATGGAAGACCTTCTGAGGCAACAATTTGTTTCACTTTATACTATCAGTCTACACTGTTTGAATACCTACTTTATTGCGCCTCTGACTGAATGATAATCTATAGTAAAATACTTGATACTGAGGAACTGAAAACCAATATGGGCAACAAAAATGAAGACTCGCTTAATGGTGAGTCAGGTTTACCCCGTTTGCATGAAGTATTTATAACATGAAGTATTTATAACCATTGATCGGGGGGGAGGGGGGGGGGGGGCACTTGACTAGCCAAGGAAGTTCACCAAAACACCTTCAGTATAACAAATATATTTATTTAGCCGTTTATTTCTATCTATGTATACAAAATACGCGCTACAAAAGCAGCTATGTTCCTAAACATGACAATCTTTTCACTTTACACGAACAAATAAAAACAAGTAACCAATTAATTTGTACACATCGATACAGTTTTACCAACTCCATTATCAAGCCCAACAACTTCATGTTAATTCCGTACTACATTTTAAGGTTCAATCGTCCTTGTTTCCCTTCGGAATGCAAGATAAGCGGCCCAACCAACGAACAAAACGAGATGACTTTCTAACCTGTGAAAAACAAGAACAGAATTAACCTACGTGAGTATTGGTGGAGTTGTAAGCAAAATGTTCATTATTTCTCTCAATCGAACTGTGACTCGGGAAAGGTTACTTTAAAATTTCCTTGATTAAGTATGGAATACACTGTTCGTTGAATATTGGAGGTTAGCTCAATGGTAGAGCACCGGACTAGCGTGCGGGAGGTCGTGGGTTCAAAGCCCGGCCGGACCAACACTCAGGGTCTTTAAATAATTTAGGAGAAAGTGCTGCCTTTGTAATAACATCTGCAAATGATTAGACTTTCTAGTCTTCTCGGATAAGGACGATAAAACCGTAGGCCCTTTCTCACAACTCTTCATAATTTATTCTGTAGGACGTAAAAGAACCCACACACTACGGGACGTAGTTCCCGGTGTGGTGGTCTATTTCTCATCTGATGGTTAAATGCTCGGAGATATTAGCTGCACAAGCTACTCTAAAATCCAAGGGTAAATAAAGTGATGTATGTATATATGTATGTAATATCCGAGATTCAAATAACAAAAAGGAACAATTGGTTGAGGAACAAAGCTTCGAGGACGATCCCCAAGTTCAGTTAAAGTCGTTATTATTTGAGTTTAGCCTCCGGTAAGCAAGAAAGAGCGTTCATTCTTTCAGTTGAAAACTCTCCTATGATTTCTATGAAACTGTACGCGTTGTTACGGATCCGCAGACTTAGAACAAACATTGACGTTCACGACATAACTATGGGTAAAATAAGGGTATTACTACTAACAGTAAAAACCCGCAACTAAGAACCTGAAAATTAAGAACCTGTTCGCCTAAAATTTGGATTTTATACCCCCTATAAACAAGAACCTATTTAGCCTAAAAATTGAAAACAGGTTCTTATTTTCTAAAATCATATTTAGTACATTACAGCTGCAGTGCAAGAATCCTATTTGAAGAAAAAAGCAGATTCTCATTACTGTAAAAGTGAGTTTTTTTCTAATTGAAAATAGAAAATAGGCCAATAACCATCTTGCTTTGCAGCTGAGTTTTATTTGCTTTTCTCCAGAATTAAGAACCTATTTTAAGAACCTAAGTAGCCTAAAATTGTGTTAACTACCATTTATATAAGAACCTGTTTAGGATACTTCCCAAAAAATGTAGGTTCATAGTTGCGGGTTTTTACTGTAGTTCACGTGTTGCTGTTAGCTGATATATAATGATATTTTTAGAAATCAAAATGTATTCAGGTACAGAGGTAATCGAAAACGAAACCACTGAATATGAGAAGAGAGGAAACCCCTGACGTTATTACCTTCTTCTCTTGCTTCCTTCGTCCGGCGTTTTCCCCAAAAGACATTCTTGCGAGTAGCTTGCTAAATTTGGTTCCACTTTTCACTTTCGTCTTCCCTAGTCCTGATTGGCTGTCATTGCTGTCTTTGCTTTTCTCTGTTCTATCGAGGCCTTTTTGGTTGTCTGTCGTAGCCTGATAAAATAGACCGATGAGAAGTCTTGGATTAGTATTTATTTTGGTCTTTTGGATAATCTGGGTTGACGTACTACTAAGCACGTTTGTGACACTACCTTTACCATTGCTTTATGTGCAAGTTTAAACGAGTTAGCGTGTATATATTTAGTGTTATAGACATTGTTACTGTGGAATTACTATTACCGCTGTCGTCATTTTTGCAGTATTATGGTTTTCAAACAAATGTGATCACATCTAAATATAGGACGTTAATTTACGCATGAAAACAATTTATTTTTTGCCTATTATTACGACTACTGCTTTTGTCAGCAAAAACTGCGTTCATGAAAATTATTAATGTAGTAATAATCATCGTGATTGGCATTGTCATTATTAAGTGAAATGAATATGGTATCCTATTTGTCCTAAATTAAGAAAAGAGGATACTTATGTTGGTCTTAATACATTAATACAAAAATTCCCATCTTTTATTGAAGTAACTAAGTAATTATTGTACAGTGTAATTTAAAACTTTGTAATAATTAAGTAGATGATTAATATTCCTATCAGCTCTATTATATTAATATTTACTACTTTATTTTCGACTTTCGTGACATTTTTGTACATGTAAAATTAAAAACACTATCCGCCCAGATTACCACTTGCTATTTCCGGGATAGTGTGAAGTTTTTATTTTATAACATTTATAATTGTCAATAAACTTGAAACTTGAAACGTGAAAGTTGAAGTCTTATTTTTTTTTTATTTATTTAAACATATTATCCATTGTTTGCCCCCAAAGCACCTAGGCTTATCAAGGGGGCTCACAATAATACAAATTTAAATCAGGCTCACACACAAAACAGACAGACACAAACAAAACACATAGTCTTATTGACAAACCTTTTCTATTCCATCATCTTCATCTCCTTCGTTAAAACGGTAAAAGTCGTGATCCTCATAATCATATCCATCGCCTTCATATTCATCTCTCTCAGGTGGTCCGGGCTCATCAAACAGTGTTGGATTCTCTCCGTTGAGAGCTCTTTCCAAGTCCTCTTCTAACTTCCAGAAAGGAAATATCACCATCTTGCTTACCTCCAGCTTGTATGCGAAATTTCGCCAGTAAATGGATAAATCGATATCCTCGGAATCTTCTTTTAGCAATCTGAGCTCTTCAACCACATTGTCCCTCTCTTCTCTGAGAGTATTCACCATCTCAGCGTCTTCTTTGAGCTCCGAGATTTCTCGCCTTTTCTTTGTGATGACCTTTGTCAGTTGCCTTGTTTCTTGGTCAAGTTTGGATTCGAATTCTCTGTTTGTGTCCTCCATGGCCTGGAATTCGTCTCGCAGGTTCGCCTCTTGCGCTTTCATTTTACTGAGCTGTTCATGGGCTTCCGCGATTTGCTTCAGTAGGGAGGCATTTCGGCGTTTTTGTTCTTCAATGTCTTCGTCCAGCGTGGAGCTAGTTGACTCTAAGTTCTGGATTTTATTAAGAACTGCACTCTTGCTCTGTAAAGAACAGAAACATACCTCTGTCAACTGAATTAACGGGGGCTTAAGTAAGATACTGACAGTCTGTTGCAGCCTCTGGGTGTGTGCTCCTCAAAAAGCAATTAATTCTACACCGGATTTCTTCATTTTTTAAAAGTCCTCATCCTTTTTTTATAGACTTACTTTTTATTAAACAAAATTGTGCCGAAAAGCGTCGACAACGAATCGGGGAAAGTAAATTGTAGGTTGGGCCTAAAACAGTCGAGGGACGTCATTTGCCGTAGTTCGTAATCTTGGACAGCTGTTGTTTCGAAGTTTTAAATTAAAATACAAAATTTCCTTTACTCGTCATACTCAGATAGCTGAGTTATCTGCGTGCCGTGACCATACAAACGGAGGCTGTATTGGAGCCCCACCTCTCCCTAAACGAAACCGGCTTCTGCAAGAGTTGGCATCTAGGCCAGCCTAATTGCTTCGAATAAGCTGCAGTTATTGCTTTCTCCACTACTCTTCAAATAGAAAACCCGAGAAAGATGCACTGACATGTATTCCTGTATAACTGTTATCTCTAAATAATAATGGAAAATTCCTCATACCTCAACATTACACTGGTGGCTCACAGCCACGCTTCTTTTCCAGTCTTCAGGTGAATCCATATGGGATGCCTGTGCGTACCCATTACCTTGGACCACATGACAGCTAGGTGTCCTGTTCTCTGCAGGAGCGTCCCGGTTGTTGAGTGTGGAGCACATGTCAGCCCACTCCTCATCTTCGAATGGATCATAATCACTTTGTGACAATTTTTCGTCGAGGGTTCCGAACATCTGATATGAGTCGTCTTGCGACAGCTGTAATGGCTCGCCGTTATCAAATGAGTCGTACCACATGACTGGAGAGGCAAAAAGAATAGAATATGTTATGATTAGAGTCACAGTGCTTTGCTACCTATGAATTACTCTCATAAATATGGGAAAGAGCATTTTGAGCAGGAATGGGTGAAAACATAATCTTAGACCAACTTATTGTCGAATCGAAATTGAATTTATGGAAGCGCGAGCTGGAAACGCTACATGACAAAAAGTTAAATGCGCGCAAAATTTTGTAGGCGGTATCGACGAAATGAAAAAAGGGCGTGGAAATATGTTAAATTAAATGATTTCAATTTTATAACAAATGCGATACAGTACTGTTTAATCGTTGATTATTGTCTGGCGCGTCATGGTGTCTATGCAATGATAGCCGTATCTCTTCGAATCACATTAAGAACCAAACATTTAAGAAAAAACGCGATAAGAATTTACTTTCAAAAAATCGCCTGAAACGGTCACATGGAGAGGAAAGGAGGATGGGAGAGTTAAGGCATGATGTTAAAATAAAATCAGAATCAAACTAATAATCGATCAGAACAAAACCAAAAGTTACCACTCACCTGGCTGTCCAATTATACCTCGTTGCCGTTAATCAGTTGTCCGTTATGAACTTTGACTCAGATTTTAAAAATTTTTTCTTGCTTGTCGAATGCGCGCAAGTAAATCTCTTTAAAAACCACTGATCACAGCTGAATTTTCTCTTCACTTTTGGAACAAAACTTTGCCGTACAAAAAGCTTTGCCGAATGGCTTGTTTATCCGGTGTTCTTTTCATTTCCATGGTTGCGTGTTTGTGCTGTCATCATAGCGCGCGCTTGATCAAATGCGCGCGCGCACTTCAACACACCAGTAACCAAAGAAACCATGTCATATCTCGACTCTTCATTCGTTACTACGTAAATTTGAAGAGGCGAGCGACTCTCGAAAGGTCCGTTAGGTTTGTGATTTTAATTGGCTTTTTGTAACGGTATAAATGACCAGAAATAAATCGAATTGACTTTTTAGCATGCGTAATTGAAGCGAAGCCCGTTATTTTCGGACTTCAGATGTACCCAAAGGCTTCGTTCCCTTTGTCCAGCGGTCGGAAACGAGCGAGATCCAAAAGTCCGAACTATCGGACTTCCACTTGAGTTCCTCATGGTTGGAATCCAGCGCCATGTTGGAGTTCGCTGTACTTTCGGTCATTTGCTTTGTTTGAAAATAGCAATCAAAATCGCAAACCTAACTGATCTTTCGAGAGCCGTTCGTTTCCTCAAGCTTGCGTAGTGAGGAACAAAGACTCTAGGTACGAGTATCCAAGATTTATTCCGCAGATAATTTTTATGTACAGAAATCTAGATTACATGTGAAATTCAAGTCTTTTCCTGCGTTTGGTACAAGGTTATGGAACTGTCTACACCCCGACTGGCGTAAGCTCACGAAAAGAGCATTTTAAGGAAAAAGTCCAAAGTTGTTTTTAACTGTACTTAGGACTGAGGACTATTATGTTGACGCCCATTCTCTAACATTGAAATTCTTTACCAGTAATTATTGGGCCTTACAGCTATATACTTATCTTACAGACGTATAACACAATTCTCTCTTCTCTACTTTCCAGTTTCCTTTGCTTGTACTATTTCTTTCTTCCTTTTTCTTGAACTTGTAACTACATGAAAACTGTCTCATTTAGCGTAATGTAATCTAACGCATAGCTCTTCTTATAGTAATATTGTAATAGTTTACTGACTTTTTTTCTATTTCTTTATAAATGACTGAGCCGCCTAGATTAGCTAGTGCTATTTGTAGATCAGTCACGTTTGTAAATGTGACGAGATTTTAATGTAAGACCAATCAATCAAATCAATTCAAGATACCTTAATTTTTCTAAAATTTAATGTGAGCATGAATCCGCTCCTACGAGAATACGAAATAGTACTGGGTTATTTTTCTCATCTCTTCGCTTTCATCTCATCATCACAGGTGTTCTTTGGAACTGAGCAAAAGCAACAGCTAGTAATGATCGCGTTCCTTAAGGTTCTTAGAATTTCCTTTAAAGTGTCCTGGTATTCAGTGTGTTTGAACGCGTAAATAAACGGGTCACAGGCACTGTGCAGGTAAATCGCCCAAAAAGACAGCTGTCCTAGAAAATCAGGGGAATGCTTCAAATCGTAAGTCGCTATTACCAAAAAAACGAAAAATGGAGTCCGACAGACGAGAAAAGACAAGAAGACAATCGACATCGTCATGCACAACTTTGTTTCCAAGGTAACGGGGGCGCCCTCCACGGGTGCTGGTGATATCGATGACGCAACAGGCATCCGCGAAGGGTTTTTGTTAAGTGCTCGTAAAATGCTGACGTAACTGAAAAGCATGGAGCCACAAGGAAATAAATATCCACAGAACATTAAAGTGACATTGTAGGAGATTTCCGCGCTGTCTGTGGTGTGGTAATATTCACAGTTGAAAATGTTTGACGTGAACTCATAACGGCCCCAGTGCATTATGGGACCGGTCGCGAGGAATATGGAAATTGCCCATGCGCAAAGTACCATCACAAGGCAGCGGAAGTTGGTGAGAGACTTATTCATTGGAAAGACTTCGGAGACGTACTGATAAACGCATAGAGAACAGATAACCAGGACGCTTGCCATTGCAAAGAGTGTGTTAGTGAAGCCATTGAAATAGCAGAACGGTTTGTCAATAGTCTGAAAAAGGTAAAACAGGGTGTCAGTTAGTGATGTGTGTTTGAGTAGCAGCTGTCAATTATTGCTCACAGGCCATACCACTCGTTAGATTGCTATTATGAATCTGCGACAAAGCTCAAGGGAAACGAGGGGAGACACTTAGAGTCAACTGTAGTGTTGCCGAGGTGCTTAGGGTGACTTAAGACTGGCATACCTTGAAATTAGTAAATTTAGCAGTACGAATAAACGTTGTTTGTTGTTGTTGGCACTTTAGTGTTTCTGAAAATTGGCTCAATAATTATAATACACTGTTGAAGAAACCTAGGTCACGCGTATAAGCCCCGAAAAATCGGTCTAACAATTAAGCGTGTAATCGTAATAATAAGAAGAAACTGAACACCAAATTTTGGCATCGTGGACCTATCCTTTGCTGCTTTTTTGTTTAATCTTATTTCATACAAGTTTAAGTCGGTAATAATCGCATTTAGGAATATTAACTTGACGAAAGTAACAAGCAAGAACAAGGCTGATAAATTGCGTACCTGTTCATGAAATAGCACCGTAGCGATGGCAAACGGCATACAGGAGGCAGACATGCCAACATCAGCAATGGCTAAGTTCACCAACAGCAGGTGGAGCTGATTTCTCATGGAACGATTCCAAAACAACACAAGGCACACCGAGATGTTGCCAAGGATACCGACAAGAGTGGTGACACCCAGTAATATTCCTATGATAAGAACGATGCCAGAGAGAGGCATTTTGATTTCCAATCAAGTCCATGCAATTCAGCGTCTTTTGTATTCTGTTTCCAATGGACGATGCAGATCTATGGTTATTATTCCAGTTTTGGCGAGACTTCCTCCAAAGAATACAAGCAGAGACACGGTTCTTTGAATCAGTGTAATTCTCAGAAAGGAAGTCAACAAGGAAGTATACTCTAAGATATTCACTTCTTTAAGCCAATTAAATTCCGACTCCTGTAAATGTGTTCTCGTATGCTAGCTTTGTTTATAAATTCGTAACTGCGATCTTTCAAATAAAAGGTGCAAAGCCGCACTTCCTTCTAGTTGCTTTACGTTTATTGATTTTCTCGGTCCAACTATGGAGCTGAATTTGTTAATGCATCTAACCAAGCAGACACTGATTCATTCTTAGAAATTCCCGTGGATCAGTGGGATGTCCTTCTCCATGGGATGTCTCGACTCCAGTTTTGTCCTTGCAGCGATATCTAATAAATTAAGCGTTGTCCGCATATAATTGGATTTCGCCACAAGATATCTGTAGTTAAATCAAATTTCAAAGGCGGATAACAAAAGTCTTTAAATCGGTCGCGAGGTAAATTGAACAGTACAAGTTTGTGCCTTTACAAATGAACGCGTCATGGCGTTGAATTCCCAGATGTTTGCGCCAGAACACGCGCCACAGTGCCTTTCAGAACTTTACTTTTGATTGCTGTTGCTGTCTCCTTGAAATCCTTGTCAGTTTGCGAAACTTTTTAGCCTTTCCCAGTCAGCCTGCGCGTCAGTTTTTGGGCTTGACTGTATTCAATTTGTTTAGACCTTATAAAGAAGTAGGTTAACGATCATGGAATTGTTATGGGTGGCGGGGTGTACCTGCCCCCACCTGTCGTCACTAATTGTCATCAAACTGGTTGCTGGGCTAGATCAACAACAGATGAAAATCAACAACCTGGGCCGGGTTGCTCGAAAGCCGATTAACCCTAGAAGATTAAGAATTAACCAAGGAGTTTATTTCTCTATCCACAAATGTTGTTCCACGCTGATATTCTACACAATTTTAGATTAGAGGACGTCAATCCTGAAAAGCAAAAATCAGCCAAAGAAACTTTCATCCAAAAGTTAAAAACTGCAATCAAAGTCTACGCTAATCCTAGATTAAGTTAATCGGCTTTCGAACAACCGGGCCCTGGTGTTTCTTTTACAGTCGCGTCTGAAGCCTACAGTTCACACGGCAAACTCAGTTTAGCTTTAAAAACGTAAAGCTTGTGGGATGTGGCTGGAGTGACAAGGATACTTCACAAATTAATGTGATCAAGTAAGCTGAAGCCACTCTAAGGGCACTAAGGCCACAAGGTAGCGGGCATTATTGGTAGATTTAAGGGGTAATGCCCGCTACCTTGTGGCCTTAGTGCCCTTAGAGTGGCTTCAGCTTACTTGATCACATCGGTTTAGCTTTAAATGAGTATTGATAAATGCAAGTTGTCGTGTGTGAACATGTTTGGCTATCTGCTTTTCGTTTCGTTTATGCGCGTTCTTGTAATTTCCATCATAGTTTCAGAGTTTGATACGTGTAGGCACTTTTGCCTTTCTTTAATCTCGAGTATTTAAATAGGGAAACGAGCAATTCTGGAAAGTTATGTATCTGTTCCCGGTTGTTCGAAAGCCGATTAACTTAATCCAGGATTAGCGTCAACTTTGCTTGCAGTTTTTAACCTTTTGTATGTGAGTTTCTTTCGCTGCTTTTTGCCTTTCAGGATTGACGTCTTCTAATCTAAAGTTTTGCAGAATATCAACGTTGAACAACGTTTGTGGATAGAGAAATAAACTCCTTGGTTAATTTTTAATCTTGGATTAGGGTTAATCGGCTTTCGAGCAACCCGGCCCTGGTCTAACAAAATCAAACCTCGTCAAACTGCGCATGCTTATAGTTCAATTGACAAAACCTCGTACCCAAAGTCATCGTTTCCTTTGTTCGGCGGAAACGAGTAACTTTGGAAAATTGACTTCCGCTTGATATTGCGCACTTAGGATCTTTTGAGAGGCGCTCACTGCTTCAAGCGTGCGCAACAAGGAACGAAGATTCGAGGTACAACGTTGTTGGGGACACGAAAGAGAGCACGTTCCGCAATGCCAGAAAAACTGTTTCGCTTCCTCGACATTCGAAGTGCTTTAATATAAAACCAATCAAAATCTCTGACCCAACGGATGGTTTGAGAGTCGCTCGTTTCCTGAGCCTTGCGCTGTAGGCAACTCAAGCAAGGTGCAATATTGGAGGTTCGTATAATTGGTCACCCGTTATGAAGCACAAAGTTAAGGTCCCAAATTCGTCATTTTCCCCCGTAAAATGAACGGCCTAAATTGCGAACAAGCACGGAGGCAACGCCAACTACTAAATACGGACTTTTATTACAGTCCATGATTGAGGTCCCTAATAGCTGAAGGTGAAGACCAGGATTATGAGTAAATTCCCCATATTTCTAAAGTCAACAGAACAGAACAAACAGAGCCCCGGTTGCCACATTCTCGGTCAACAGTGGTAAAAACGACTTCGGCTGTTGGGTTTGAAAACAATATAACCCGAGAAGCAGTGCCACGTCGTAAAACAATATTTATTGTTAACTTTACTGGTAATTATTTATAGGTGAAGGGAACTGTTCTTGTTTCTGTTTTCGATAGAATACTGTTGGTATGACCCACTGCCTTCTTGTTCAATATATAACTCTGGTAAAAATGTTCCGAAGTTCTGCCAACAAGTGACTAGAAGGTGGAATACCCATGTTTAAGATCACCCAATTCCTCCAGTGGAAAACCATCGAGCGATAGTCTCTGTACAGTTATATACCCTAGTGTTTTTCAGTGAATGGCGTTTAAACCAATCAGATTCGCGCATTCCAAACACGTATATGTGTTGCGGTTCAATTCTATCCTTGGTTTAATTTTTTTCTCCCTTTGCTTTAAACTAATTGTCATACATTATCATACCCAACACCAAAGGGAGAAAAAAATTTAAACCAAAGATAAAACTGAACCGTCTAATGCACCACACCAAAAACCATTCGCCACCAAATCTTTTAAATTCATTTGAAAAAACCTCAACAATTCATTCATACAATACACGATCATCTACTTCTGGTAACTTTCACGTGTTAAAGGCTCCAAGCTAGAAATACACAAAAACTCCTCGTCTCGTTTTGGCGCAAAACTTTGAAATGAGATACCATGTCATATTAGAGATCTTCCTAAAAAGGAATTCACCAAAGTACTTCACGAATTGCTTTCCAACATTTTAAAAAGAGAACTGAAATGACTATATTGAGATGCCATTGATAATTAGAAAAGTTGATTCAACAGTTAAGTAATCCATATTGTATAAATTATATGCTTTCCGCTCTCCGTAAATTTCTTTTTCGTTTTTTTCCTAAGATGCAATGGTAATTAAAATAAAACAATGATAAAAATATGAATTTTTGTAACTTAAAATATTATTCCTTCCTTTCTTTTCTTTTTAATTTCTTTTTCCGCTGGGCCGCCTAGATTAGCAATTGCTATTTTGCGGGTCAGTCTGTTTTTTTACTGAAGTAAAGTTGAAATAAAGTTGAAAGTTGAACCACAACACATATGTACACCACCCCTGAAAAACGACGAGAATGTTCATTACGAATTTTGTACAATAATAAAATCTAAAAAAGCGACCATTAAAACTGACTATTTACAAAGCCGCAGAAGCCACTAGGAAAAGTTATCTGCGACACTTCAAAAACAGAAGAGAACATTAGGTCCTTGGCTGCTCAGGTCTATTGGCAGGAAACTATACAGTGGCTTGGCAGTCCCTTCTGGTGCGCGTTTCTGAATACTTCTGAGAACATTTCGGGCATAAAGCTTGCTCAACGTTCGCTTGAAATTCGATTTCTAATTCTTTTGAAAGGACGCACGTTGAAAACTTTTAAAAGATTAAAAAGTACACCGGGCAAGTTTGCACAAGAAACTACAACCAAGAGATGACAAGTAGATTTAAGTGACTACTCGGCCCCGAAAACTCTTCTTCGGACGTTCTGACAAATGATTGTCTCAAACATTTGCCTTTATCATTATTCATTTATTTGTCCTTGTGGACGAGTTGGGTTTTCTGTTTGCTGTGTTGATCTTCTGTCGAGATGAAGGTAACACGTCTAGGTAAAGTTGGTTAGCAAGTTTTACCCAACTTGCCCCAAGTATTGGACAATTTTCCACGTTGAATTCCACTGAATTCAGTAGCCAATCAAAAGCCATTTCTGTAAATACCATCTTCATCCTATAATCGCAAAGATTTCGCTTCAGTTTGACTACAAGCAAAGGAATCTGTTTATTGGCAGGAAGTGCTGTAGAAACAAAACAAAAATGTTTAGAAAAGTTCTTCCGAGATTTATTCAGTCCACTGTTCATTTTTATGCTTGAATTGAGAGGAAGGAAACCACTTAGCTATTTTACACTGAAGCTTAGCCGAGGAAGGAAGCAAGCGGTCACTAGAGTGGAATTTGGACTAGTGTAGCCCGGGCTAAACGTTCCAACATTATTGTACAAGATTGTTACAACGTTTAGCACGGCATGGTAGATGTTTTGTTGATAATCAAACATTTTGGAAAACTTTTAGCGGCACGTCTACAGTCCCGGCTACACGTTCTGACATTGTTACTGATACAACATTTTGTTGGTTCAAAAAAGTTAACTTTTTGACCCCATGTTAGGTAAGGTTTGACCAACATATTTTTTAACTAAAGTTTTGCCCACGATCAAACATTTTGGCCGACTTCAGAGAACATTAAACTCCCACGTTAAGGCGCGTGTCTGACATTGCTTTAGTATAAATCTACTAGCGTTCTATCACCAATGCCGTTCTGGTATTGGCTTCGCTACTCGCTATATCTTTTCTGTTGTAAATAGTGAGTGGACTAGCGGTTGTCAAAAGTCGCTTTTTCGCGTTTTCCAAGTGTCTGCGAGGAGGATTAGATAATTTACTTGTTTATTTTTGGGCGACCAGTAGATTTATACCAAAAATAACATTATTTGCTCTCGATTTCTATGCGTGATTGCTGATTTGGGCTGCGCCCTCATCAGCTATCACGCGAAAGAAATCTCTAGCTCATAATCTTATTGTTAAAAAATAATTTGAGACGTGTTTATAACAATGTTGTAACGTTTAACCGGGGCTTAATGTTGTTACGTAGCAAAATGTTTGACGTGCCATATAACAACGTTACAACGTTTAGTCAGGGCTTACAAAAACACGGAAAATGTTTTCTAAACCTAATGTAAATCGTAGCCTCACTTTCAGTCGGCAAGAGCATACATGTACTCACCAATGAATCTCCTTCTTCAAACATTCGCGCCAGCGGATTCATCGGCCTTTCTCGAAATTCCACACGACTCCCACCACCCAACATGTAGCTAGAAACTTCCATGTCTAGCAGAACTTCCTTGGCTAAAGCCGTTGGGGTTCGTCGGAAAGCCGACGAAGCCGGTTGGAATGCGCTCGTGGTATCATCGGCACCATTTGGCTCCCAATAAATCCGTGAACTTCCTTCGATATCGATCGCCGTTTTTCTCTGCGCAGAAGAGGCTAAGTTTGAAGAGCAACAAACCGATCTAAGAGAAAGGCTGTTTGCAGAAGACCTGCCCTGTTCAGTGACGCTCACTGCAAGCTTGTTGGTACAAAAGGTGGGTACATAACGAGAAACTGGTTCCTTACGCCGTGAGACATTTCTTGAAAACTCATAATCACACCGATGAAATGAAGTATCGTGGATTGCCGACCGAAGTGAGCTGCTATTGTCGTTACTCTTACTCGCACATGATGAAGCAGCAGTCGTTTCTTCGTGGGACAACTCGCTGATTTGAAGCAGACCCAGGTCTTCCAAAGCTTGTCGCTCAAGTCTCACGATATGCTCTTCCTCCTACGGGAAAAATCATGGTAATCGGATCACTTATCACGGAGAACTTGTGCCACTCCAGATACCGTTTAAAGGTGGTGTAACACGAGCCGATATATAATCCATGTTACCCGAAACAACTTTTAATGCAACTTTGCTGCGGCAACGGTATGACTTTGTTACACGACACGATTTTTAACGCAACATTTTCCGCAACGTTGGAGCTCAGGCTCCTGTTGGTCAAATATGGAGAACAATGAGTGCATTATGGGAGGATGTTAGGTTAAAAGTCAATGGCGGAGGTTTTACACGCACCATGCAACTCAAACAAAATTCGGACAACAATGTTCCAGGTTTTTGAATCGCTTTCAAAAACCTGCTCTTGTTATGGATCTCAGATATGGGGATGGATTAAACCTTGAAAAAAAATGGCCCAATTGTCAGGTTCTGGGAACGAATTTTGAGGAAATTGGTACAGATTCAACCACTCAAATTCATTTTATACATGTACCTCCCCAATATTTCCTGGAAACGAAAGCATTTTGTGCGCGCGTAAGGCAATGAATGCTTTGAAGAGGTTTTTATGCTTGTCAAATAGGCTCTAAATGTCCAAATGTCAATATATACGTCCAACATTTCGATATATATGTCGAAATGTCCATATATATGCCCAAATGTCAATATATATGTCGAAATGTCGATATATATGTCCAAAATTTCGATATGTATGTCGAAATTTCAATATATATGTCCAACTGCAATATAATTGTCCGCAGTTTACAAATATATGTCCAAGTCGATATCTGGGGATCTCGTTTTATATTGCCTCGTTTTAATGTAATTTTCGACATATATATTGCGGATGAAGTTTCGACATATATATTTCGGCGCAAACTTAGGCCTGTTTCAAACGTCGTGCTACTGCCGTGTCGAACTCCATTACTCGAATTAAATTCGACTTAAACACGACGTTTGAAACCAAGTCGTGCTACTGCCGTGTAGCACGGCAAGGCTTGCCGTGCTACACGGCAGTAGCACGACTTGGTTTCAAACGTCGTGCTACTGCCGTGTCGAACTCAATTCATAAATTAACATTTTGGATTTGCTTTGTGCAACGGCTGGTAAGTGTTTTAATTACGGCACCCGACGATTCTGGGTACGAGATTGGGCAACAACTTTTTATTCAACGGAATTAAATTCGACGTCTGAAACCAAGTCGTGCTGGAGTCGCGCGACAGTCGAGCCAGCTAAGCACGGCAGTAGCACGACGTTTGAAACGGGCCTTATGCAAATGAGGTGACCCGTATCCCGCGAAGAATTGAAAACGAGGCTTCTACAATCAACAACATGGCGGCCAAAGGACGATGTCTTCTTCGAGACCCTTGTCAGTGTGATACGGGAGCCAGAAGTCATTTGTCCACCAATCAAGTTGACAGTGCCGAATTCTGGTGTCGTCGACTAGAGGAGTACGAACGGACATTGACGCTTTTTATACTGTCAAGAGTAGAGGAATCCACGCCCGACCAAGAAACTTTCATACGAGATTTGCAGATGTTGACTGCATTCCTAAGAAATCTCAGAGACATGCTCAATTCTAGGACTGAGCACTTACCATAACGCATTCGGACAGGGAACGTTGAAGGTTCTTCTTACAACACGCCTGGAATTTCTTAAAGTCGAAGTAATTGGATCAACTCTTATCGTGGAGTCACGAATTCTTTCCCTTTGCAATCGAAAACCACGAGCTCTTGTAGCTCCACGAACCAGATTGAGGGTATCCAGTTCATCATCAGAAATGTGAACTGATCAAAACTTTCACCGACAGGCATGCTACAGTCTCTTCTTCTTCTCCGTAATGCCGGTTATGGGACCCTTCCTTTCTCAGAGTTCGTATTTAAACCTCAATTAAAACACATCTGGACCTACCCGTAGCATATGTTTGGTCAGTCGTGCGGAGTCTGAGGAAATTCTTATCCTTCAACCGCAAATTCTCTTCGAAAGGACCTAGAATCGAGCATGTATGTCTCTGAGATTTCCTAAGAATGCAGTCAACAACTACACAGACTACAAATCTTGAAGGAAGGTTTATTGATAGGGCCTTGATTCCCTTAGGGCCCGTTTATATGGCCTCTCAGAACCCCTACCCCATTATAGACATTATAGTCTATTCTGTGGCCAATTACAGACCCCATCTTGACCACTTTTGGGCAAATGTAATTTTTGTGATCCCATCTTAGTCACTTTCTGTTTATGCTTCTACCTTATAACGCCTTTTAAGTAGGTCATCCTTAAATGAATTGACACATTTGTTAAAGTGAATGTAGGACACTACTTCTCACCTTTCACCTACAGTACAAATATTCTGGTACATTTACCCCCCAAATCCCAAAAATGTGCGACCCCATTCTAGTAACTCTATCAAAAATGCAACCCCATGATAGTCAATCCAGTCCTGAAAATGCAACCCCATCCAATAGCACATCCCCATTAGCCTATTACTAGGAAGTACCCCCAGGGGTTTCTTCTCCGCTCTATCTGATCACTGTTAGCCTGCCCTGTCAAAACTGCCAGGTACGCATGCGCAGGCTAATCACTGTGGATAATGCTGGCTTTTAAAATTTAATTCCTTGTTTACTTTGCATCTCATTATAATCGGAAAGTTGAAACGATTCAAGAAAGTTTCAAGTGACTTAAAAACCATCCTTAAAACCTACTTGCGGTTTCTTGAGCTTTGAGGTGGGCGAAGCCTGTCAGTCAACCTTAATTAACTGCGTGGGAAAATCAACTTGAGTATATCTTGAAGTAAAAAAACGTCACTTGTGTGTGAAGCGCTAAGTCGGAAAAGTTTACTTAAAGTATCAAAAAATGACTTGAAATATTCCTAAGTCTACTTCGCCTCTAGTGTAAAGACTACCATTAATAGCTCGCCCAGGGTAACTCGAGGGGGTGGATTGTCTCGGGTACCCGACACCATACTGTAGCATAACCGAATGCAAAGGATAGAAGGAGTACGAATCCAAACAGAACAAGATCACCACAACAAAAGACTTTACTCTAAACTCAACTTGCATTACTTACACGGGACTCAATATTTACCATAAACGGCTACAAACGGCTATAAAGAAACAAATAAGTCATATTATATTAGATAACAGAGTTCTTGTTGCGGTCTAATCACAGGAAATTCTTAGCGATACTGTAAATAATGCCATGAAGGAAAAAGGAACCTCTAAATATAAATATGAGACAATCTGTACTTGTAATGCCATCGTAGCTTCGCTACACTATAAACAGATCCTTACTCTAGACAGCAAAAGCGTCAATGTCCGTTCGTACTCGTCTAGTCGACAACACCAAGCCTCCGCACTGTCAACTTGATTGGTAGACAAATCACCTCTGGCTCCTCGTATCACACGGACAAGAGACTTGAAGAAGACGTTGACATCAGGAATCCACTGTGCCGCCATGTTGTTGAATTGTTGCAGCCTCGCTTTCATCTTTCGCGGGATACGGGTCACCTTATTTGCACAAGTTTGCACCGAAATATGTGTCGAAATGTCATCCGCAATATATATGTCGAAAATTACATCAAAACGAGGCAATATAAAACGAGATCCCCAGATATCGACTTGGACATATATTTTATAAACCGCGGACAAATATATTGCAGTTGGACACATGTATTGAAATTTCGACATATATATCGAAATTTTGGACATAGATATGGACACTTCGACATATATATCGAAATTTTGGACATATATATTGACATTTGGACATTTAGAGCCTATTTGACAAGCATAGGTTTTGACATGAAAACAGCATCGCATCCTAAAGGCAGCTATTGCAGTGAGCCACAAAGGGGCTGTGTGGTGAGCAGAATTACTCTTTTTGGGGATGCAAGCGAACAACATGAAAGCGAGCGACAGCGAAGTTCCGTGAATTATCCAGCCGGCAAACTGAGTCAGCGGGAAAAAAGGAAGACGGTTGCGAATGGTTCCGCCAAATAAGTGAATTTGCTCGCTAGCTAAGTACAAATTACTATTAACCCGGAAAAGGAATCCCACTAAATTTAGTCCGCTTCAGAAATTTCCAAGTGAGAGTATCATATTTTAAAAGAGTCCATCAACTTTTTCTGTGGCAATTCCCACAAATTCACCCTTCCCCGTTATGATTGGATTCAAGAGATCGAGGTAAATTTTAGTCCCAAAAATACATGTACCTTTGCTGGAGGGGATTCACTTTGTTCCTTGTGTATTACAGGCATTTGCTGTGGCTGTCTGGCCTCAGTCAATGAACAAAAGACTTCCGTTTCGGCAGAGGGCTGGAAACTAGTGACCTGAACCGTCGAACACTGCAGTCTGGAGCTGCGACCTTGGATTGCATTGCCAGGATTCGGAGTAAGGATTGATCCACAAACTGGAGGCTGTTGTCTGGAACACGAAGTCTGGGACGCAGTCATAACGTGACGCAAAGGCGTTGCTAAAGAATCACTGACAGGAAGACCTGCCTTCGTTTGAACAGATGAACACTGACTAGTGTCTGGGTGTCGAGTAAAGGGATCTCGCTGTGGGGTAAGAATCTCCGACCAAAGCCGCTGAGAAACATGAGGACCTTGCCGAGCTGGTGTGGACAGCGCTTTTATAGAGGAATTGTAACTGGTCTGCAGGTGAGGAGCCTGGAGACTAACTTGAGGCTGCCAGCATTGAGGGGGTTGAGGTGCATGGCGAGAAAGGAAATCTGGAGAATGAGTTGTTAAAGACTGGCTTGTGTTCGATACTGGATGTTGCGGAGATGAAAAACACGTTTTTTGTGGCTGTGTATTCGAGTTCACTAGAGGCTGACGGAAGGAGGCCGTTGAAGAACTTGCGAAAGTTGAACTGACTTGAGAATTCTGTATTCCACCTACTTCCAGCTGCGGCGTAAACATTGTGCCTTCACAGAAAGGCCGCTTTCTACCAGGGGTTTGTAACGAATCGAAAGACGACTGAGTATGACTTGCTTGCGCTGCAGATTCCTGGACCATGGTGACTCGTTGTGGTATAAGAATATCCGCCCAACTTGGCTGATCTCCGACAGCGGAAGGCTGGGAACTTGGCACCACTCTTCGCGCATGTGTTGACTGAGGATTGTCATTGAGAGGTTTGGAGACTGGGGCGATTGCTTTTGTGGGAAACTGCCTGGCAGCTAAGCTGGCAATTGGATCGTTTTCATCTTAATAAAACAAAGACAAACAATGAACATGATTGGACATGGACACGTGACCATGCGGTTTCCTGAAAGTGCGAAATTGTAGAAGGAAAAACAGGCAAAACAACAAAAAGGTAATAAACGACAAAACACAAAAAATAGTAAAAACAACAAAGCTAACAATATTAACAACAAAAAGAGCTCAAAAGCCAAAAAATATATATATATATAATAAAATAAAAATAAAAATAACGAAAAAACTGCAAAAACGATTCTTTCCTGGACTGTGAGCAGTCTTTAGTAAAGACAACGCAACATTAAATGAGAACGCGAAAAGCGCGAAGAAAGGACTGAAAGCGACTTATGTTGCTCATTTTGCCGCTCAGGTATTGGTCAAGTCGGTTTGAAGATCTGCGCGCGCCGCTGTCACGCTGTCCTTGCTAAAGCTGCCCAATTCACTCGATCGAACGGACAGTACAATTAATCAAATCGGAGAAGAGCTCGCAGGTACAGAACTTAGGACAAGAAAGGGACTGCATGTATTCTAATTCTTTCCTTTGTCGAATTGAAAAATGGCAGTAAATAAAAGTACCTTTAATAAAAAACAAACAAACAAACAACTTTCTTCAATATTAAAAAAATTAACCCAGTACACTTAACCAAAATTATCAAAAGCAACCAAATATGATATCTTGCCTTGCTCTGGATTGCCCTGTCTGCCAACCACTGTTGCCAAAGGATTATAAGTGACATCTCTCTTTTGAGACCCTTCTGTCCTTTCCACTGAATTCAACACAGATGCCTGTCGGATTCCTAGGGGCCTGGGACTTGGCCGTGTGCGCTTGGGACCAGTGTAGTAAATGGAAGTCCGTTTGGTGGGCTCCTAGTGCCGAAGAAGCTACAAATTACAGTTGAACTTCCCGTAACGCACTGTAAATTATAAGAGAATTCAGGTCGTGTCTTTGAACCACAATTTTTTTAACTGATAGAGTCGTGCGTAAATTCTGAAGATAGAGGTACTTTTTTCTTATGCAGCTTATGACAAAGAGTTCAATGCACTTGCTTATGGGAAACACATCCGGCTTGTGACATTTGCGTCTGTGGCGCTGGCCAAGACAGTAAAAAATGTGACAACTAACAATTTTGCGCCCGTAAAGAGAGCAGATTTTGTGATAAGTGGTCGCTCATTAGCCTCCTTCGCAGACGTCTTTGGGCTCGTCACGCGTTCCTTGCCCACGAACGTCTGCTGAACTGAACTGCCACTTCCGTTCGCGGTGGTTAGCCAATCATAGTTCGTTTTCCAATTTTTTGAAAGTAGGACTTCGACCCCGGGATTATTTTCACGGACGATGCACGTGAATCGGGTTTCGATTTCCATTCTTACGCAGCTCGTTATTGGTTAGTTCAAAACAAAGGCTAACCGCCGGCGAACGGAAGTGGCAGTTCAGTTCAGCAGACGTTCGTGGGCAAGGAACGCGTGACGAGCCCAAAGACATCTGCGAAGGAGGCTAGTCGCTCATGGGATGTAAAAAACAATAGGCCATTTCCGAATAACATTTGCCCTCTTTTTCATAACGAGGCCTGGTGCACAACCATTCATATGAAAATGAGTTTAATTTGCATGTGAATGGAAACTAATTTCATATGACAGGCGCATCCAACGACAAGTTTCGGTAGATATCTGTTGGGTGGAGGGTAGTTCGCCTTCGGCTTTCGGCGTCTATTAAAGAGTGCATTCGGATTTTCGTAACTGAAAAGTAGCCTAAAACATTCGCAATGGAGAAATCATAGCCCCTGAGGTGTTCGGAAAGGTCGTATTTGCTGTTTTTCACAGTCAAAAACGTTAGCGAGCAATTTCGGAAAGAAAATAGTTCCCTAGTAAGTTCGTGCAAAGTTCATTTCAGCTAGCATTTTCTCCAAGGAAGGTTTTGCTCCCTAACATTTTTGGGCAATTAAAATTTCAGCTAAGGAATCCGAACAGATCAAATTCTTCTAGGTAAAGGAAAATCACTTTAATCAGACTTCAAACACCACAAGGTACTCACTGAAATGCCTTTCTACAGCTTTTGGTTGATTTGGCTCGTTGGGTGCCCCTGATCAGATGAGTACCAGGACTCGCTTTGAAATAAAAAAGCCAAAAGTAATTCGGAAATGGCCTATTAATTTCAAATCGTCAGCTCTTAAAAAGTGATTGCAGTGGCTTACGAGAGGTTTCAATAGTCCAGTTTCGAGTTCGCCAAGACTGCTGAGTAAAAGTACTGAGAACGCATTTGTACAGGGTTAGCCTCGACCTAAAGTAAAATATTCACAAATTCCAGCGAGAAGATGAGCTGGTTTTTTTTTATGGCAACTTCCCGCCGGTATTTGTCAGATTTGTGAATATTTTACTTTAGGTTGGGGCTAACCATGTACAAATGCATTCTCAGTGCTTTTATTCAGCGGTCATGGCGAACTCGAAACTGGACTATTAAAGCGATTTGACGGGGAAGAGTTTGGTGTTTGAGAAAAGTAGTCGCTTTGGGAGATCGTCGCTTACGAGGGGTGGTTGCAAAATTAAAAGAGGTTCGACTGACTCCTTAACCAAGGTTGAACCTTGTGTAAACTGTAGGTTGAATACTGAGTACACAAGTAAACTGGGATAAATACTGATTTCAACCATAATTAGTAGAGTAACTGAGATCAGACTTTATCTGCTATAGATCTACGCGCTTCAACTCGTGTAGTTCCACCTACCTCCCTAAAGGCCAGCCGACCTCTGTGGTAAGGCGTAAGCCTGCTGCCAGCTAGGGTCACTCTTCCAGTGTTTTGAACACGCATCGGGTTATCACCTAGTCCAGTGTTACACAAAATACTCTGTAATGCATTGAAGTCTGGCTGGAAGTCGAATGGGTTGCCCTCGGGAGCTGAATACAAAGTTAGATAGAATGTTATTACACCTATAAGAATGCAGTCAGTTATAAAGATTGAGTTTCAGCTGTGTAATTGCAAGATGCTACAACTGAGCTTTTATCCTCTTGCAATCAGAAAGAACAGTAGGTAGTCTTAATTCAAAGCAAAAATGTGCCACAAAGTGTACACTAAAAAGTGTACACTAGGCGACAAGTCGCAGCGACAGGTCTCTGCGACAAGTCGCGCCATGTGTACTGCTTGCAAAACAAGTCGCTGTGACACGTCGCGGGGACAAGTCGCTGTAACAGTTCACCGCTGCGGCAGAATTTTGTCGCTGCGATCTGTCGCACAAATTCAATCTGGTTTGAATTCATGCAACTGATCGCAGCGACAAAATTCTTCCGCAGTGACAACGATTTTCACAAAAAATCACTGTGTCAGACGAGGCGAATTGTTGCGGCGACTTGTCCCCATGACATGTTGCAGCAACTTGTCGCCTAGTGTGTCTCGGCCTTTATGAGCACAGATCAACAAACTCATGTTCAACTGATGCTTGCCAGCCATCACCTTGGTCTGCCCAGGCCACCTGTTTCCTCACACTGGAAGCAGCCTGGGGTTTAGTTATGTCTGCATTACGTGGTTTAAGCAGAGACACAGCAGCCTGAACATGCTGAGTGCTTGGTGTAGTAGAGGTGGCGACGGAGAGTGGTGCTTCTGGAATAAACTGAGGCTGTGGTCTGGTGTAGTAAATTGAAGTTCGTTTTAAGAGTCCTGTCGTTGACTGGCCAGGCATGTCTGAATTGCTGAGATGAAACAAGATATGATTCAATGTTCAGTAGTATTTTAGTATTCACTGTGGGTTTTTTGACTTGAGTGCAATAAACATGGTTAAATATTTGCAAAATTTAACCCACAAAAAATAGGCCTGCAAAGAACAAATTAATACATGGCATGCAATGTGTTTACCTCTCAGTGACTGAGTGCATTTCTGCAAGCTTGTTTGTTAAAACATACAGTAAGATACATCTGTCTTCAATGAACAAATAAATAAATGAATGAATAAATAAATAAATTAATTGTAAGTTCAGGTCGGTAAAGTTTCCTTTTTTAAAAACCATATGAATTCATGCGAGTGGTACTTTTGATTTTTCTTGTCAGTGGTATTAATGACAAAACAATCCGTCTAGTTGTACTACTCTAAGCTGGAGTTGTTATGGTGCATCTACTTGTAGAAACTTCACTGACAGAGAGCGACATGTACATGTATGTAACTTCAAAAGCAAGTGTTTCTTAGGAGGTGTGACTAGAGACAGTGGTTAAAACATCCAATTGGGGTGAAAAAGGTCATTTGAGCTCGCTGTCCATGAGGGCATGAGAAACTGGAGAGAATTTCAACAACTGTACATGTACACTACAACAACAAATGAAATTGTTGGACTAACACATGCAAACATGTCAATGTATTGGGCGGTACATTAACTACTTTTACCTTGAACTGATAGCAGCAATTGTTGCTTGCCCAGTAATTCTAAGATCATCATCCTGTAAAACAGGCAGGCCAAAATTGAATTATTATAAATATTAAATGAAAGTTTAAGAGCATCAATGCACACTACATGTACATTTCAGTGTTTACAGCCCTGAAGCCACTTCAGAGAAACAAGCTAGGTGTACTAATCAAATAAGAGCATTCCCCCCATCTAAATGGCATTTACCTATTCTCTTGACTGCAATCAAAATAACTGTGATGAGTGAATTTAGGAAATAATTAATTTTCAGACATGTTTTGCCAAACTTCTAATAATTTGCCGACTTTTCACGAGCATACCATTTGATTATCTTTTAATATCATGGGTGACATATTACATTTCTTTTACATGTAATTTCACTTGCTGAAATTAAATTTTTTACTCCAACATTATAATACAGTACATGAATGTTTACTTACAGTGTACATGTAGCATCAGTGCTCAGAAAAAAACAATGTACAATGATTGTACAATGAATGAATGAATGAATTGTACAATGATTTCTAACTAATTGATTGATAGATTGACAGCTTGTCACCGATTTGCATTCACACACTAAATAGACTGTTAATAAAACTCAGAAAATCACACCACCTTGATTCCGGTGTTGTTCAAAATTCCTTTCAAGGCTGTGCTGTCTATCTCAAAATCGTCATCTTCATCCTCAGACTCGGAATCCTCTTCATCCTCACTGTTGTAAGCATACGTCCTTTTAAGCTTTTTAGTTTGGTTGGTGTTTTCAGTGAGGTTAAAACCTTCAATCTGGACAAGAAACAATAAAAACTGTATTGCATTGTGCTCTGACAGAATCTGCAATATCAAAAAGGCCTTGATAAGCAACTGTAGGTTTGAAAGCAAAACCAAATTTTTATATGTGACAATTTGACCCTCAAATTCCAAATTGCTCATAATCAGCAGAATTTTTGCATGTGCATGTAGATTTCGATTTAATAGAAACTGATGCATGTAAACATGGACCTCTGTTTCAAGGAGAAACATAATTATGCTGAAAAATATGCCATTAGTATCTATAATTATTTAATTATCATAATTATCTAAGGACCTGTTTACATGAAGGGAGGGTGCCACGGCTAAATGGGCTTCTCTTGGAGGGCCAACTTTTCATACGTTTCTTTAGAAAGTGCATTGAAGCATTTACATGTACATGCTCAAAGACAGGGTAGCCCGCCTTCCTGGGGCACCCTTCTAGGTGGCTAGCTTTTTGCCATGTACACTGTAAATGGTTAGTGCCGGGTTATCCCCGCTAGCTGAGGTGAGAAGACTGTGAAAGCAGCGTTATATTCCAGGTCAGATTTTAAAGTTAACTGCCTCTGGTGACATCGATGAATTGCCATATGCAGAGTGCAAAATAACAACCCACTACACAATAAAAAGCAGCCGCTAGTGGAACAAGTCATCAAAAAATTGGACTTACCGTTAAAAAGTTTCTTTTGTTCGCCATCTTGTTTGTTGTGCTTAGCAACTGTTCAAAAGATAGCCCGCTGACTATACTGCTTAGGTGAGTTGCACGTGAAGGCAGGTTATGTTTTAACCCACCATTTTTATTTTACATCTGTCCCCTTCGTTAATTTGTTAACTTTAATAAAACTAAAGTTGTGTGGCAACTCACCACTGTGTTTTTTTTCTTGGATACAGCTTTTCCCTAAAAAAGAGAAATTTAAATTCAGGGTTGCCACTCATTGGTATAGAAAAAATTCCCTAGGAGTCAAGGTACCAATTTTCATTGACCATCCATGACATAATCCTTCGGCAATAAAGCCAGCAATGAAGCCACAGAAATCAATTCCTTTGCAAGAATCTCTTGAAACAACTGTATAGATTAACCCTAGATTCGCCAGCGGCCGACTACACTGGCCTGCGAAATTAACACCTAGATGCGCCGAGGCCGATTAAATCAGTCCAAATTTTGTCACTTAATTAACAACGAATCTAATTGATGAGTGGTCAAATTTAATGGCAGCCATTTTTGTTGTTCCTTTTCTTGAAACGACAAAATTCAAGAAAGAGAATCATGTGGACCTACACTTCCATCGCAGGGGAATGAATTAACTACATGTAAATGTATTTGCATTATGAGTGTGAAATTTATTGAAAGACTCAGTAGCTCTCGGGACATTTGAACGTGAAGAAGAAACGGAGCAAGCATCAAAGAAGTGGGATTTACGGCTGAAAAGGTTGTTGTTCGTTTTGGACTGCCTGGAAAGACTGATGCTTGATGTGAATGAATTGTGGTTTTTGGTAGCTGAAGGTGAGACACCTTTGTGAAAATGCTTTGCCATATTTTCATTTGTGTTCAAAACCACCATGAAATTGACATCTTGAATTTTGCCTGGCAAATTGGGTCCCTCCACCCTAAAAATCTCTGGCGAATGTAGGGTTAACAAGTAATCTCCTTCCCAAACCTAATGGCTGGCCAAAAGTAAAATTCCCTGACATTTCACTAACTTTCAGGTAGAATTTAGAATTTTCCTGGCTTCATACATAATTCCCTGCCTTTTTCCCTGAGCTTGAAAAAAAATATATATCTCTTTCTCCTTGCTGTTTTCCTCCAATTCCCTGACAATAGTAACCCAGTGGGAAAACACTGTGAAGTTAATTAGAAAGTTTTGGAATTGATAAAGCCAATTGAAAATGTTTTCAAAAACCTTTCAGCATTCAGAACAAGAAACCATGGTGGTGCAGTTGTTGTAACTACATGTACATTGTAAGTTGAGAGTAAAATCTACTAATATTTTTAAAAAATGGACAACCACTTTGAGTTTAAAACAAGACATGTTTCGATCACTCAACGATCATTATCAGTTGTGAGATAGTTTACAGTTGTGATTTGAATTTATAAGTTACGACCATTGACATGGTTTTTCCATTGACGCGAATTTTTTAAAAATTAATGGGAAATACTTAAATGCGTGAGACCTGGGACAATACATTTTATGAAATAGGATGCACATAGAGAGACTAAGTATAAACAACAAAATAATTACACCTATTGCTATCATAGTAAGTAAAACTAAATAACAAAAGGACTAACGCAATGGAAAACCACGTCAGAAAGAAAGAGTCAGCTCAGCATGTTTAAGCTACTTGTTTAACATGGGATTTTCCCAGCGGATATGAGCGGCTTATTTTAAAATTAGTTGAAATTTAGTAGGTGCAGAATCCAAAATAGAAAAGCACCTCATTGAACAAAGTCTGCAGCATGTCTCAGACTGTTGTAAATGCTGAAAAATGTGCGAGTTCCTGACCCTACTGAGATGCTCACGAATGCGTGTTGAGAGATGACGACTGGTTTCGCTGATGTAACAGGCATTACATCCTGCACAATCTTGAAAATTTGTAAACAACACGCGAACAGAGATAGAAAGGCACAGGATCCTTCACACTAAACATACTACCGACTTTGAAAGAGGAAAAAACCAACTTGATTTCAATATTGGCACAGTAATGTTGAATGAGTTTCCGTAATCTTTTCTGCGCTTCCAAAGGAAAGGGACCTACATAAGGTAACTTAAAATAGTAAGATGAAACAGATGGCTGAACCTGCGTGTTATCTGAAAGGCGGTTTCGAGTTCCATTAACCCATTGATTGACAACCTTCTCTATAATATTAACAGGGAAGAGGTTTTTTCGTAAAATAAAAGTGAGATTCTTTATGTCATCATGAAAGCCCAGCCAAGAGTTGTTAATTTTGTAAACCCTGTCAACCAGCGTTCTAACAAGACCAATTTTGTAGGAGAATGCAGTAAAACTGAAATAGTTGGTAAGGAGACCGGTGAAAGCTTTCTTGCGGAAAATGGACGTCCGAAGATGTAGAGGATCGTTATGAACTAGGACATGCTTTTCTATTTTGGATTCTGCACCTACTAAATTTCAACTAATTTTAAAAGAAGCCGCTCATATCCGCTGGGAAAATCCCACATTAAACAAGCAGCTTAAACATGCCAAGCTGACTCTTTCTTTCTGACGTGGTTTCCTATTGCGTTAGTCCTTTTGTTATTTACTTTTACTTACTGTGACAATTTTGTGCAATAGCTGTAATTATTTTGTTGTTTATCTTAGTCTCTCTGTGTACACGTACATCCTATCTCATAAAATGTATTGTGAGTCCCAGGTCTTGCACATTTAAGTATTGCCCCGGGCCATTAAGTTTTAAAAAATTCGCATCAATGGAAAAACCGCGTCAATGGTAGTATAAATTCAAATCACAACTGTAAACTATCTCACAACTGATGATTATTGTTGAGCGATTGAAACATGTCTTGTTTTAAACTCAAAGTGGTTGTCCATTTTTTAAAAATATTAACTCGCCTGCTTTTATCAAGACCTTTTAAAATCTACTAACTTATTAATAATACCCAAAAACAGCCACAAATAAAGACATTTTACACGATAAAAGTGAACCCACCTTGGCCAACTGATCTTCCCATTTTCTATGAAGCTTTGAAAAGTCAGGAGCTTTTTTAACTTTGGTGGACTTCTTGTGAGTTTTTTCAGATGGTGCAGCATTCTGTGAAAGATTTTAGGGGAACAATAATTTGTTAGCACAGTTAAAATGGCAGTTTACTGTGCATTCAAAGGTTACATGTACATGTATTTAGACAACTTACATCTATGTTTTAATTAACACACCATGTTGATGTTGGCTGCACTAAAAAGGTTACGTGTAATCAAAAGAATTCACCGTAACTGTAGGCCTACAAAGTCTACATTAACCTTGTTTTGCAATGAACAGTCAGTATGAGTACCACTGGAATTTCATCCAGCAGGCGCAATTTCTGCACCAGGGCCATCATAGTTGCAGGCTGACATCATTATTTAAAAAGACTGGTGAAATTGAACCATGTCTTGTAGTTACAGTGTAAGTCAAAAGCAGGTATTAATGTCATACACAAGGCTGTGCTCTAAGAAAAATTATTAGGAGCCCAAAATCTGAATCTTTGAAATTCAGCCCAGCAGAGTAATTTGGTGCAAAAACTAAAGATTTCCTTGTCACCAAAGGCAAAAGTAAGATGCCAGGGGGCCCGGGCACTGCTAGAGCACAGCCCTGATACAACTTAGCCAGTAAAAAAAATACAAAAAACAAATGTCTTGAACAAAAAAAATCAAAGGCATCCTGTGGTAAGCTCATGGAGTTACTAAGATACTGTGTCAGGGAGGTGATAGATAGATAGATAGAAGTTAATTAGGGTGGCCCTCGTTATTATAATCTGATTTACAATGTTCAATTAATAAATTAAAAATATTGAAATATGGTAATGTAACAAAAGAGAATGAGAAAACTTAAACGTTTTTAAGACGTAAAGTAAAAATTCTTTAAAATTATTGAGGCTATACCCTCTCACGTCTATGGACAAGGAGTTCCAAGCATGTACTCCACGGTATTGAAAAGATCTTTGTCCTGTCTTCGAAGATAGCTTTGGTGTTGAGAGGTTTCCATTTGCAGCCGATCTGGTGTTAAAGTTGTGTCTATCTTTGACGTATTTGAAGCTGTTTTGCAGATAATCAGGGCTAGATGTGTTAATTATTATTTTTATCATTCCCTAATTTGCATACGCGTGTGGTTAACAAAGGATAAGAATTCAAAAGGCTGTTGTCCATGCCGGTGTTATAATAAACAAGCAAATAACCTATCACAGCTGCTTTTAAATTACCGCTGATAAACTGGCTGGAAAAACCTCAGTGTGCCAATCACTGAAGAAGAGCTTGATAAAGCATTGAAGACAACAAGGTGTGGCAAAGCACCAGGGCAGGACAGTATTCCTGCTGATTCCTGCTGATCTGCTTGTAAAGCGCATTTGAACATATACACATGGAAAATGCGCTATATAAGTTCTAAATTATTAATTATTATTATGTGTGGAGGATGGGGGAACCTGCCTCAAAACTGGACTCCTGGAGCTGTTCAATGCATGCTGGGACACGGAATGCCTCCCCCAGGACTTCAAGGATGCAGTAATTGTTACTGTGTATAAGAAGAAAGTGCAGAGGAGCGAATGTGGGAATCACCGTGGCATTTCCCTACTGGTTACCGCTGAGAAGATATTGGCCAAGATCATTCTGAACCGAATCAAGACCATTTTGGAAGAAGTCCTCCCTGAAAGCCAATGTGGTTTCAGGGCTGGTAGGTCAACAACAGATATGATCTTCACTCTTCGCTAGCTCCAAGAGAAAGCCATTGAACAACGCCAGCCTCTCAACACAGTCTTTGTTGACTTCTCTAAGGCTTTCAACACTGTGGATCGGGAAACTCTCTAGAAAGTTCTGGAAGTGTACAGTTGCCCTGAGAAAGTGGTGAAGATTATCAAACTCTTTCATGAAGGAATGCTTGGAAAAGTCTCCATGGCAGGAGACTTCAGTGAAGCCTTCGCCGTCAACCATGGTGTCAAACAAGGATGTGTGCTTGCCCCTACCCTGTTCACTCTTTACCTTGCTGCAGTACTGGAGACAAGGGAGCCAACCTCAACAAAGGAGTCTTCATCAAGACTAGATCAGAATAAGTGATGGGAAGCTGTTCAATCTGTCCAGACTGAATAGCCTCCAGTAAGACCAGAGAGCTCTGCGTGAGGGAATCGCTATAATTATGCAGACGACTCATCTTTGGTTGCTACCAGCCATCAAGACATACAAGAGATTGTGGGCCGTTTCTCGGCTGCAGCAACACTGTTTGGTCTCATGATCAATGTCTCCAAAACAGAACTCCTCTACCAACCTCCTCCTGATGAACCTTCTGAGTGCCAAGAGGTGCTTGTCAATGGTGATGCCTTGAAAAAGTCTAGCCATTTCAGTTATCTTGGTAGCACAGTCACGGACACCAACTCTGCCGATCTTGAAGTTGAGCGGCGCACTCAAGCTGCCGCAAAAGCATTTGGCTCCTTGCAGAAGCGCTTGTGGTCTCATCATGACATCAAGCGAAAGACGAAAGTGAAGGTCTGCAATGCTGCCATCTTGCCGTCACTGCTCTACTCCGTTGAGTCCATGACCCTCTATCAACGCCACATCAAAAGACTGTCCAGATCTCAGATCCGTCATCTGCGCCAGATACAAGGGATAAGATGGCAAGATCGTGTACCTGATGTTGAAGTCCTCAGAAGAGCAGAGACACCAAGCATCCAAGCTCTCATCACAGCGTCACAACTTCGCTGGGCTGGACATGTATGGCGAATGCCAGACTCAAGGCTGCCAAAGGCAGTGTTCTATGGCGAGCTCAGTGACGGGAAGAGAAAGCAAGGTGGACAGAAGCTACACTTCAAGGATGTGCTGAAGCGGCACATGAAAAATGCCAATGTCAAGTCTGAAACCTGGGAACAAAATGCTTTGGACAGAACTTTCTGGAGAGCCACTGTTAAACAATCAGTGGAAAGCATAGAGGAGGAGTGACAGCTGGAATACCAGCATGCTCATGAAAGAAGACATTCCACTGCAACATCAGGTTATACATGTAGTGGCTGTAACAGGATCTGCCGCTCACGGGCAGGCCTGGCTGCTCATCAGAGATTCTGCCTCACCTAACATAAACAGTCGTCATCACCTGCAACGCCAAAAATTTGCATACAGACGAAACAAAATATCCTCTTATTTGCAGGTAACGAAACGCACATTTTGTGAGCCAAAGTTTGACATGAAAAGTTTTATGACACCATGAACATTTGTTTACCTTTATTAAGCATTCAAATACGTGAAAACATAAAGTGTCAGCGAATGAAAACGAAAATGTTTACAAAGCAACCACAAAGAGTCTTTGGGCATATGAGAATCCCTAGAACGGGTGTCTAAATCATTCCCTCGTGCCGTCTCAATGCTCGGGAATACGCTATTCTAATCAGATAGAACAATTTTTGATTGCCTTTTGTAATGAACAAATTAGTGATCCCGGTACACGAAACACAAGCTTAACCAAAGTCAGAACAATCTAACAGTGAATGAAAGCTTTTCGAATATCAGAGAAATACAGAACAGAATAAAGTCTGTTTGTCCCTTGAATGTGCTTGACAAATAAGAGCATTCATAATGACCATTTAACGAATGCATGAAAGCGCCTGCTGAACTTGAGAAGATCGGAAATCGATTACAAATTTTCCATTGTTTACGCCTGACATCCTGATTCCCCAACCATCCCGATAGCTCTCCACGAGCTAAAAAGGTGCCATATCCTATTCACACTGCTATCAGACATACACTGTAGAATGCCTGAAAATAGAGTACATTTCCTGGTCTATTTTAGCCCCAAAAGAATGCATCTGTCTGTGTGAGTATTCCGATTAAAAAGAAGTGGCATCAAGAAGGTAACTTACTGGGTCTGCATTCTCTTTTCCTTTCTTCACAGGTACTGGAATGGAACTGACAATGAAAAACAAAATCATTATACCTGTATAATTATTACAATTATTAAAACAGTGTCATCAATTATTATTAATGAAAACTGACTCCAAAACTTGCTAGACTGAGTCCAATTGCCCGTCACATCCTTCATTTGCAAATTAGTGCACTATGACAAGTGAAGAATGTCAAGTGAGCTAAAGGGTTGGCCTTATCTGTCAAAAACCTGAATGTTACCACAATGTTTTCATTGTACATGTATGAACTAAATTAACTTAATATTTTTTCAGTGGTGTGAGACAAGAAGTACAACAGCTGTGGTACACTATTATTCTGGCTAATGTAGCTGCTGTACAGTATGGTGTATCATTAACCCATTGGCACCCGTGCAGGCCAAAACCCGCTGTAAAAAACTCTCATGCTTCAAAACATTGCAACTTTCTCAATTGCACGAATATTGCCTTAACTGTTAGTTGTGAGCACGAAATGGAATGTCCTTTAAATTTGGATATCCAATAAATGCAAGAAACGTAGCAATTCTTACCAAATATGGCCTTTTGAGTTTGGACAAGAACGAAACTGACTGTTTTTAACGTCAAAGAGAAATGACAAAAATGCCCCTTTTTGCCTTCATGTTTTTTTAAGGAAATCATCGTCAAAAAACCAAACTATCACCAAAAAACCAAACCATCATAACGAAATTCAGACATTGTTCTAGCTTAGAAATGACTTTTTTTAGATACAGCCTTTTGTTCCAGTGCATTCGGGCCTTTCAGCCATTTTCAACATCTCGACCACATTCGCCAAAGAGAAATGACAAAAATGCCCCTTTTTGCCTTCATGTTTTTTTAAGGAAATCATCGTCAAAAAACCAAACTATCACCAAAAAACCAAACCATCATAACGAAATTCAGACATTGTTCTAGCTTAGAAATGACTTTTTTTAGATACAGCCTTTTGTTCCAGTGCATTCGGGCCTTTCAGCCATTTTCAACATCTCGACCACATTCGCCAAAGAGAAATGACAAAAATGCCCCTTTTTGCCTTCATGTTTTTTTAAGGAAATCATCGTCAAAAAACCAAACTATCACCAAAAAACCAAACCATCATAACGAAATTCAGACATTGTTCTAGCTTAGAAATGACTTTTTTTAGATACAGCCTTTTGTTCCAGTGCATTCGGGCCTTTCAGCCATTTTCAACATCTCGACCACATTCGCCAAAGAGAAATCATGACAAAAATGCCCCTTTTTGCCTTCATGTTTTTTTAAGGAAATCATCGTCAAAAAACCAAACTATCACCAAAAAACCAAACCATCATAACGAAATTCAGACATTGTTCTAGCTTAGAAATGACTTTTTTAGATACAGCCTTTTGTTCCAGTGCATTCGGGCCTTTCCGCCATTTTCAACATCTCGACCACATTGTATGCTGGAAATAACGAGAATTTTTGACAGCGCCCGTTCCTTCCCCAATTCTTTCACATATAAACTAAGTCTACAGTCACTCCAGGACCTAATACCGCCAACACTTCCTATTTGTAGTCATCTTCAGTGCTCACAAATTCCAAAATATGTGGCAGTAGGTCGAGAAATTCATCAGTAGTCGAGTCCCAAAGGTACTAAGTGTCTGACCAGCCAAATTCCCAGTTCGTCGAGTAACAAGCCAAATTCGACAACAAAGTACATCACCTTGCTCGATTCTTTGAGAAAGTGGACTCTTAGCTACCGTCATGCTTAGTGATGCTCATCAGGCAGCCGCTAAAGATGAAAAACGGCTGTAAACTTAGCAAAAATCGCAAGCAAACCGAACTTGGGCCATTGTTGTTGCTTCACGGATAAAAAATAGCTACGTCAAAATGACGTTTTCAGAAACCTTTAATGAGCCTCCAGTGCCTTAGGACAGCACCACTTTTCCCCGGTAGTTTCAAATAGAGTCATGAATTGCTATTCATTGTTTATAGGTGGAAAATCACTCCGAAAATGTAAAAATTGCTGGTAGTCAATGGGTTAATTTAATTCATATCAATGTAATTTATAAATACTGTAAGTACCAGTCAATTATATATGTTAGAGATGTACATGTACCTTTTAACTGAACAAGGCTGAGATGCCACTTTCCTTCTTGCTGCATACCAAACAAGGAAAAAAGAGACTAAATTATAATATCCTAAGGATGCAGGACATACATGTACATGTAATTTACACTCCACATCCCATTTTAAATGTAAAGAGAGGCACCCTTACACTGTACAGACTGTAGTTATAGGATTAAACCTGTGGAATAGTCACAGTTACTGCATTTCTAATCACTATGTATCACTTTTGGGTTTCTTGAGAAATTATTGGGAGCAAGAGCAGGGTAAAATATCTCTTGTGAGTTTTCAAATGAATGAAATTAACTAAAAAGAAAAAATACATGTACAGTTTTACATGGCTGAACATTATTATTAGCACCTTCACATTTTGTTGAGTCATTCAAAGGCCTGTGAGTGAACATTCAAATAGCCCAGGATTTAATGTAAATAGGGCCCTGTCCACACTATGCTGGATTTAAAGTTCAAAATCCCATTTTCACTCTGAAAATGTAACAAATGTTTTCCATCCACACTAGAAATGCAAAAAAAAAAAATCTTTTCCTTCTACACTACATGTATAGTGATGACGGTAGTATGCACATAATAAGAACATAATTGAGACTGCGGTAAATTTGGCTTGTTGCTTCTCTTCCCGCCACCTTTTTCAATGGACTGGAAGGACTATTTTCAGCTTCTAATTATTATGTCAAAATCTGCCTGGGAGAAGAAGGAATATAATTAAAACAACAAAAATGACTACTACAATAAACAACAACAACAACAACAACAACAACAACAACAACTTCTCGAGGTTTGATGATGGGGGATCTTTATTATTGAACAAAACCAAAATTGGTGGAAACTGTCAACTGGGAATATTGCAAAATTAATTAAATTATCAAGAAATCCTAGAAAAATACAAAGAGCAGTACCCATTAAAACAGTTACCCATTAGGAAAGTACATGTACTACCTGACACTACAAAAAATGTATGACTAAAGTGATAATGACCTAAAGGTAGAAAGTAATTTGACTGATACACATGTAATTGTCGACAGGCAAAGAAGTCAACATTTTCAAAAATAAGTTCTGTTTGCAAAATGTTTTGGCCACTAAAAAAATTGTGAAGCCAGTGTTTTCAAATGTATCCACTTTGAAGAGTCTTTTTGAAAAGCACATTTTGATCTACTGTTTTCAGTGGACAATTTATCTGGATCAGTGTGGAAAGTAAGTAGGCCTAACCAATAGAATAAAGTTGTGTTTTCAAATTTATCCAGCGTAGTCAACCTCATTCCAAGGGTCTCTCCTCTTCCTGCCCCCTGGAGCAAGAGAGAAGAGACCCTGGTTGGGTCTGGTCACATGCATGTGTCTGAGACAATTGAAGACGTTAGGGAGGGGTCCTTATACAGTATTTCAATATTTTGTTGCCATTTGTTTTGTCACAATCCAAGCGAGGGCTTTCGTGTTCTCTACTCGCTGACAATCTTCTGCAGTCTCAACTCTCATCTGTTGGAACTAAAAAGTTAACCTATCGGATGTTCAAAAAGCTTTCGATCACTATCACTGGTTTAGTATCGAAAGGCGGGCATGGAGTGATGTGAAATGCAACTGCAATTTAGTGTTTTATCTGAGAAGGATATCGTGTTCCCAACCCGGTTGAGATGGCATATGCCAGTGATATGAAAAAGACCCAGACATGCACAGCTGTTGTAAGAATCCTTATATTCACATTGACTGTTCATGGTTGCTGTGTAAAAGTTTCCCTTTCTGTTTCATTGCTTAACATTGTTAAGTTTTGGTGCATCCGAATTAATGTGGCAACAAATCAACATGGTGTGGTACAGTGTACATTTGAAAAGAATGACAATTGTTTCCTGTGAAATGTGCCTCCAATGATTTTCACAGTCAAAGATTTTGGATCTCTGACAGCCTCTGAAAAATATAGCTCATTTATTTCTTCTTCTTTCCGAGCCGCTGGACTTTGAGCAAAATATAAATTTCAAACAAACTTTGGCTGACAAAATGCTCATTGCGTTTACCACTGTGCCAATGAGTGGCTGTTTTGTTTCGTGGTATGCAAAATTTAGCGTTTGTCTTGCTGCGTTGGTGAAGTTTGGCTTGCCAATGGAGAATTGACCACCATGACAGAGTGAATCGAGGAATTGTGTACAACCAACAATTCCTAGATTCGCTCTGATAAAGGGATAGTGATCTGAATGACGCCGTTATTAATGTAAACATTTAGCATGCAATTGCTTGTTTGCGTTCTTAGAAATTTAATACGTAGAGTGTAGTCGTATCACTTTAAGCCTTGATCCCAACTAGTTACCCTTTATTTGTTCACAGCTTTCATTTTGCCTTTCAGCCGTCGCCATGTAATAATATCATTTTGTTTTGGCAGATGAGGATTTATCGGGATTTATCCCACTTGAGATCATCCGCGCTTCACGGATAACACGCTTCATTGGCTTTCGGTACATTTACGTTCTCCCCTACGCTCAGTAGAGACAACTTTCACACTAATCCACCCCTCCCTCGACTTGTTTATTTGTAATCTCCCAGATTCTGGGGAGACACGTGACCAGACCCAACCAGGGTCTCTTCTCTCTCGCTCCAGGCGGCGGGAAGAGGAGAAACCCAGGGAACGAGGTTGTGGCGTAGTGTGGACGGGGCCTAAGTCTTTTAGACTATAGTTCATGTAAGGAACGTAATGGCCAGTTGATTTCATAAAAATAAATTAATGTGAACTTTGTAACACATACATGTACATGTACCTTCTGGAATCTTCTTTGACAATGATTTCCCTTTGAGAGTGATGCTGCATATGAATAAAAAAAAATCATAACAAAAAGTGAATGCAAGAGTAATTGCACATGTACCTGCATGGCCGTGGCTAGTATAAGGTGAGCCGAGGCACTTGCCCCAGTAAAAATGTAGAATTTACATATTTACCATATATATTTTCCTTCTTTGTGTATGTTTATGAAGAATGATATGAACAGGCTGTGTACAGTAGTTCTACAGAGGTGTAATCGGTTCTGATGGTCCTGTAAAGGCTTAATTTGTATACAGTATATCTTTTAAAAAAATGTTAAATGAATATTAAGGAGGTGCTTTTTGTACATCAATGGCTTGCCTTGGTGAACATTTTCATCTGTTACAGCCCAGACCTGTAAGGCCTGCATTCAGGTATCAGGGCTCAAGACTAACGGTAGCCAACTAGCCACAGACTAGTAACAATTCTGTTTGGGCTAGTAGATTTTTCACTTCACTAGCCATTAGGACCAGGCCAGGAGGACCAGAGGGAAACCAAACGAAAATTAATGTTTCTAATAAGCTGATAAATTGCACATACACTGCAGGTATTATAGTTAAAAAAAAGTACCTAATTGAAACTGCTTGACAGGATTGATTTCTGGCAAACAAGTCTGGTGAGTGAAAAATTTGTTTTGGCTAGTGAATCAAAACTGTCACTAGCCACTGGGCTAGTAAGCTGAAAAGTAGTTAGTATCCAGCCCTGGGTTAATGTCTTAATCTTATCTAATGGTCAACTTATCAAGGGGTACATGTACATGTAGGTAAACAGCAAATAGTTTCCCTGTGTCTGGCAATCATTGTGATTGGCTGAACCAATCTGGTGATGGAGTTGTATTCATGTTCATAAGAGCAGTTATCATCCAGTGAAAAAAAATTGGGATCGTAAGATGAGTCAAAAGGTTGACGGAATTCGCGATACAAAAAAAGATGGCGCCACGTACGGAATTCTGGGTAGATCGACATGTCTAATGTAAACAAAGGCCGAGCGGAAACTCAAAGAAGTGTTCTTGGGTGACGGCAAGAGATTTTTAAATGCCTTTCAAGTGCTCTGTTTATCTTTGTCCACACAAAAGCTGGCGACATAAAACCCTAACTTTCTTTAGCTTTCCGAAAGACCCAAAACGAAAACAAAAATGGGTCTCTGCTGTAAAAGCAAGAAGCCCAGACTACAAGTTCCAGGAAAACCATCGAGTATGTAGTGCGCACTTTCCCGGAGGACGACGGCCTTTTGCTGAAGATATTCCCTCGATATTTCCCCGTAGAGAACAAGGAACTGGTTTGGTTGTGTGGCCGGTGGACATCTCCTCTCTCCTCGATGTAGAAGGTCCAGAAGCCGCAGAATCATTGGTAAACAAGGAGCAAAGTGTAGACGCCGGCCGATCGAGTGGTGGACATGACGAGTTTTCATCGAGCGATCAGCTCTCAGAGGAAACAAGAGGCGAAAACTCTGCCAGCAGCAGTTTTCAAAACGGCATATCAGCTCCAGAGAGTGCTTGTGAGTGCTATAAAGAAATCGAGGAGCTAAAGAGACGTTTGAGGGAGCTGGAGGAGCGTCGTGAGGTGGAGAGATTTGGCGTGAAGAGATTTATGGCGAGCGACTCAGATATCCGATTTTTCACGGGACTTCCGGACTACGACACTTTTCTTGCTCTTTATAATTACGTCAAGCCTAGACCTGGATTTAGACTGAACTATTATAATAGTGCATCCACAAATGCCTCAAAGCATCCTTCGTATATTGTTTCTCGAGGGAGGCCAAGAGATCTGTGTGACATTGATGAGCTTTTTTTAACAATGACAAGGTTACGCCTTGGTTTGTTAGAGAGAGACCTCGCAGACAGATTCAAGATCAAACAGCAAGTAGTTTCACAGATTTTTGCCACTTGGATTGACCGTTTGTTTTACTCTTTGGGACTTTTAAGTTTTTTGAGTGACCGAGAAACCTTGAAGAACAACCTACCAAAGTGTTTTAAATCAGGCTATGAGGATGTTTATTTAATTATTGACTGCACAGAGATTTTTATTGAGAAGCCTTCCCAAGTCATTCAACAGAGCTGCACATGGTCTGAGTATAAAGGCCATAACACTGGAAAAGGTCTCATTGCTCTCTCACCTCTATTTCTGCCTGTCTTTGTATCTGACATTTTTCCTGGAAGTAAATCGGATGAGGATATCCTGAAAGACAGTGGTATTCTTGCTTTGGCTCATCAGGGGGACAGATGGTTGGCAGACAAGGGATTCATGGTCCAGCACATTCTTGATGCTTTTGGAGTCATCATAGAAACCCCAGCAAAACTGGCCAAAAATAAGCAGTTCACAGCAGAAGAAGACATTCACAATCGCAAAAATTCTCAAGTTCGTGTACATGTAGAGAGAGCCATTCAGAGGGTTAAAGTGTTCAGAATTCTTAAAGGGAATGTGCCTATTCGCTACCTACATTTGGTCTCAAAGCTGTGGAAAGTGTGTTGCTGGATGACAGCCTTTTTGCCACCCCTTGTAAGAGCCACTGGGGAGTTGCTAGAGGATGATAAGGAGGAGTGATCAATCTTGTCCCACTCAGTATTTAGGACCCAGAGTTGGTCACTGGCTTTCTACAATATATTAACCTATGATTCCATAAAAAGTCCCATCATCTACCACATAGGGTATTTAACAGATTACTGCCTAACCCCCCTAGGCCTCTCGCTTACAGGGATTTTAGATAATTGGATAGCATTTGTTCTCCCGAAAACAACAATAAGACAAAAAGAGGAATTCCTTCCCCTGCATGGTAGGGAAATTTTTATGAAATCATGCAATGCAAGTGATACAATAAGTTGGAGATATTTCTGAAGTTTCAAGTGGACAAACCGTGAAGATACAACTTTGACACATTCTGTGAAGCATTTAATTTCAAATAAATATTTAATTTCAATTATTTAATTGACAATGGATATTTACATGCAAATTTTGGTGAAATTTATTAAAATGCATTAATATAAAATTTATATATATTTATTCACAGAAGATTTGAGGAAAATTGTAAATACAAAATTCTAATTTATTCATTGAAGAATTATAAATGTACAGAAAACAGTACAATTTAATTGCATGTCATATTTACAGTACCGGAAAATATTGATCAAAATACATATATCCAAATATTATTATAAGCTGCTGTTACAGACCTGACATCGTTAGGTATCTGGGCATTTAAATCACTGATCATAGAATAAGTCTATTGCAAGGGTACTCTTTTTAAGTATGCCCTTTAACTGAACACATAAATTCAATATACCTTACATTCTCCTGTACTGTAGAAAACAATGAAGAGATTGTATTTTGTAACCCATACTTTTTGAAACTTTGGTTCTTAAAAAATTTGTTCTTAAAAATAAATTTAAAAAAGGCATCCTTATAATCTCTTTACTGTAACATTAACAAGGAAGTCTAGACGTAAAATGGATGGTGAGTGAGTGAGATTCCAGTACTGACTTTGAATAAGATTAACAGCAAACAAACTGTCACTTGCTCATGCATGGCCTTAATTTGCTCTAAAGCCAATTTCAGGGCATGTACGAGCAAGTGAATTTGCTGTTTGTCTCATTCCAAGGAGAGCATTGAAATCTAGACTAGCAGGGTCAGACAAAACAGAAGTACACATGGCCCGCTGGAAGTTAGAGAAGTGTTTTGGTTTTTCTTGCCTTTTATTTAAGATACAGTCCCAAACTTCAGCAAACTCCTTCCTGCCATAGAGCCCTACCAATGCTGGGGCCTTAGATGATGTCACCTTCCCAATCCTCCCCTTGTACCATGCTTCAGATCTCTGTGCTGGTGTGTTTTTTTTTATTTTGTATGGATGGTTGCTCAGGTTGCTGTGTTATAGGGCGGGAAAGACAGAGGACTTTTTTCACCAATTGAGAGCATTTAGATTGAGCCAAATCTTGTCTGAAGGCTTCCACACGCTCAAAGTCAACAAGTGGCTCCCCTGGGGGTGTGGCACTGTAGTTTTCAGACATCTCTTCGGGCCCTTTCCTTTTTCTCCCCCCTGCCTTGTCATGGGTCAGTAAGTGTTTCTCAACTTCGATCTCATGAAGTGGCTGTTTTTTCATTGCTTCCTTTTCAGGATCTTGCTGAGCCCTTAAGGAGGGTATTCCCAACTGTTGTCTGATGTCTATGCAGCTCAGAGAAGCAGGAAGTTTTGCAGCTCCAGACATTTTAGCCTCCACTAGTTTATAACAAAGAGCTGCAACGTGCTTGCAGTAGCCACGCTTTCCAGCTGCACAAGTTCTGTCTTGTGCAGCTAACATCACACCAGTAGAGAGCCTGAATACAACAATACAAGAATATATGCCACTTCCAGATGATATCCCCTTGGCTTGTGTCATGGCTGGCCGAGTGGATCCCTCTAACAAGAACATGTCACACTCTTTAACAACATTTACTCGTAGAGGTTTTCCCGATGTCTCAAATTTTTTAGTTTTGGAGAAAGCATAGCCTTCAGTTATGTGGCGGTTGTCGTTGACATTTTGAAAAAAATTCTCCACCACAGAATGCGTAGTGTTCGGGATATCTTTAATTGACGCCGTCCAGTTGTTCGGGGGAATGGCGTTTCCTGCAAGAAAGATTCCAATCAATCGCTCTTCACTGCTCAAGCTCTCTTTCCGGGTTTCCTTGTCAACTTCTCCTTCTGGATCCCTGAGCATCAGCTTGTCCCAGTCCCATTTGATGTAGGTGGAGACTCTTTAGAAATAACGTGACCAATAAACACGTTAAATCACTATTTTTATGTCGACAATCAATCGAAGCTATCGCAACATTTGCAGCACCAAAAAGTTATGCAATTTAAACTTACTTGTTTTTAGATCTTTCAAAGACAATTGGCTCAGGTGCATGGCAGTTCGACATTTCAGCCACCTTTCCGCTTCTGCTCTACTCATATTATCAATATTTTTCACCAGTTTTGCACAAGGAATCTTGCCTTCTTCGAGCGATACGCCGTGGTCGCGTTGACTTTCCGCCATGTTTGTTTACATGACCTTGGGCCAGACATGTCGATCTACCCAGAATTCCGTACGTGGCGCCATCTTTTTTTGTATCGCGAATTGGAGTTGGGAGAATCAAAACATTTCCATTTTCTTCCAATTCTGGTTGACTCTGTTGCTAATGATCTGTGAAAACTAGATTGTCTGAGTCAGAAGCAAAAGTGAAAGAACCAACCAATCACAATGCTTCAGCTCTCAAGCTCTCTGATTATAGTTTCATACCAAAATACATGTAGTGCTTGTGACTCTGACAATCTAGTTTTCATTAGATCATAAGTGATGGTCAGTCATAATGGAATAATTATTTTGCTTCTGACTCTGTCGTTGGATTTTCACCAGATCATAATGCTCCACGCTTCTGATTACAACTCCATCTGAAGCTGTCATGGGTAATTTTCTTGTTTTTTTTTTTTTAATTTGACGTTTGCTTCCCCGTAAGAAAAAGCCATTTACCCACGGGCAAAATGGCCAATGTAACCGCACCTATGTTAACCTTTGTACCGCTTCATATAATTATTTTCCATTAAGCTTATATGCCAGATCACTTTAGGAAAGATTGTTCCAGGCTGTGATATTATAATTACCTATATTCTGTAAGAAACGTTTCGGATTATTTACAAAAGTAGTATGTTCGTTGACAGAAAGAGATTGACGTTTGCTGTATTTATGAAATGCTGTCGCTCAACCTACATTTGTGCAGTAGGTATTTAGATTTGAAAGGAAACAAATGAAATCAACTATCCAAAGCTAGAACGGTATTTCTTGAACAGGTTTATCTCCTCAATTTAA
>JAEMWC010000247.1:922500-927500 GCA_016490735.1 Pachyseris speciosa | reverse complement strand
GAAATTATACCACTCTTTGTCACTCTTGCAAAGCTGCAACAAATTAAAGCAGAAAAAGGCGGAAACACGCCTCGTGAGAGAGAAGTCAGCCTGCTTCGTGTTGAGCAAACACGTTACTTGAACAATCCAACGAAGTTTCGGGTATAGGTGCTGCAAATAAACCATATCAAGGATCTTCGATGCAGCAAGAAGTATCAAAGTTACTCGGCAAAATAACGACAAAATAATGACATTAATAGGCAAGGGCTTGTCATGCAGAAGTTTAGAAGTCTCTTCGCCGGGTATTCGGCTTCATCACGGAATCAGTCCACGACCGCCACGGCATCCACCAGCCTCTCAACTTTACCGAGCGTCTGTTATTCATACGAGAATTGCGTGACCGAGACGACAGTTGCCCTAACTTGATTATTTTCTGAATACGTCTCAAATTTACAAATCCTCGTTTACCCTTCTTTTTGTACTTTGTCGCTTTTCGATTGAATATCGCCAATATTAAAAATTTCCTTCTTAGCTTGGTTTTTTGCTCCAATACTTGTTTCTATGAAAGCAAACGCGAAGCCAGAACCGGGAGCCAACATGAGCAAATTCGAAGTTAACTTGTCTCGTAACTCAGTCCGATTACCCGTGGCATTTCAGTTTCTTCGGCCCTGCTATACTGATACTGACTTTTAAAACTTAATTCCTTGAAATAAATTTGCGTTTCTTAACCCAAAAATTGCACCGTAAAATCTTTTTCCGCTTACCGGTACGCGCATACCGTATTTAATTTAATTTTTGGCTCGTTTCGTCCCGGGAAGGCGAGACAAAGGTCACAAAGTGTCAGGGGCACCCAACGAGCCATATCAACCAAAAGCCGTAGCAGGGGCACCCAACGAGCCAAATCAACCAAAAGCTGTAGAAAGGCATTTTTAAGTCCCAGTTGTGGTGTTTGAAGTGTGTTTAAAGTGATGTTTTCATAAGCTAGAAGAAATCCATCTGTTCGGATTCCTTAGCTGAAAGTTTAATTGCCCGAAAATGTTGGGGAACAAAATCTTCCTTTGAGAAAATGCAAGCTGAAAAGAACTTTCCACGAGCTTTCTCGGGAACTATTTTCTTTCCGAAAATGATTGCCGACGTTTTTGACTGCCAAAAACAGCAATTACGACCTTTCCGAAAATCTCAGGGGCTATGATTTCCCAATTGCGAATCTTTTAGGCCCCGTTTTAGTTACGAAAATCCGAGTGCACTCTTTAATCGACACCGAAAGCCCAATGGCAAATTACCCTCCACCGAACAGCTATCTACCGAAACTTGTCGTTGGGTACCCCTGCCGTAGAAAGGCATTTTTAAGTACCTTATGGTGTTTGAAGTCTGTTTACAGTGATGTTTTCGTAAGCTAAAAGAAGTTCATCTGTTCGGAATCCCTAGCTGAAATTTTAATTGCCCGAAAATGTTAGGGAACAAAATCATCCTTTGAGAAAATGCAAGCTGAAATGAACTTTCCACGAACTTTCTAGGGAACTATTTTCTTTCCGAAAATGCTAGATGACGTTTTTGAATGCCAAAAATACTGAGCAATTACGACCTTTCCGAAAACCTCAGGGGTTATGATTTTCTAATTGCGAATCCTTTAAGCCACGTTTTAGTTACGAAAAGCGAGTGCACTCTTTAATCAACGCCGAAAGCCTAAGGCGAATTACCCTCCACCGAACAGATACCTACCGAAACTTGTCGTTGGGTACCCCTGAAGTGTGTACATGAGAAAAAGCTGTCCTCCTTGCCCTACCCTGCCAAGGCAAGACAACACGCCTCTCCGACTCTGTCTCGCCCACCAAATGTTAACGGCTGGTAAAACTTTTCAAAGAAATAAGTGGAAAAATAGCACGCCCAGGGTATAAAAACTGTGGAGGGTTGTCTCTGGGTACCCGAGAGCATATAAACGGGCTCTAAACCGCCTTGCACTATTCCGTTGCTCCCGTGTAAACACTGAAGGGAATTTTTCCCGTAACTGATTTCATCTCCTGAACTCTGCAGGGGAATATTCCCTGCGACGCCCCATTCCTGCCTCCTCGTGTGTGGCGACCTTACGTCATGCACTTCTCTCAGATAGTTAACAATATTGCCGTCAATTCCAAGAACTCCATCGAACCTCACTGCTACGGTGGCCCACAACTGTCACGGCAAAATAAAAAGACCCACGGTAAAAAGAAAACACTCGCGGCAAAAAGAAAAGACTCGCGGCAAATTAAAAAACCTCACGGCAAAAAGAAAAAGACTCACAGCAAATTAAAAAACTTCACGGCAAAAAGAAAATGACTCACGGAAAAAAGAAAAAGCTCACGGAAAAAAGAAAAAGCTCACGGAAATAAGAAATCATAGCGGTGGATTGGGTCGAGTTTCTGGGGCAACATGCAGCCGCCATCTTGAAACCAAAGCACGAGGAATGTTTTTCTTGTGGTGCTGGTATTTCTTTGTTTTTTGATATTTTGAACTAGAAAATTACTTGTGTTAGAAACATCGTGCGGAGCAATAAACGTTGGTGTTCATGTTTGTTTAGGGATTGAATTTTATAGTTTTAGACTCTTTGTTCGTTCAGCTTTCTTCTCCTTACAGCCATGATGATCATTGTAAGATTTTAGCATGTTTAAATAAAGCTGATATTCCAGTTTTATGTCTGCGTATGATAATTACTGTGTTTTCAGCTAGTAAATGAAATTATTTTACTGCAGAAGGGTTGTAGTTTTGCAAAAAGTGTTGTTTAGCATTTCAGTACGAGCACCACTGTTACGCTTTACATGTATAAGTCCCACTTTGCTTTCCTTTTTTGAACTCAACTATTTAATCAGGATGACCCTTGGATTCTACTAAATTCTGCCTTCATATGTAATGACAATGGTGTCATAGTGTGAAAAGGTGTGCATAAGAAATTGTGGATTGGATTAAGAGCCTGCAGTTGAAAAGTTGGCAAAATATTAATTATAACTGCAACAAAATAACTACAGCATCCAGACATGGGTCAGGAAAAATTGTAAAACTCAATAACTTTGCAAAGCATGCATTTGAAGGTTGCCGGTAGATAATGACAACTAACACACTATCAGGGACTAATTTATCAATGTGTATAGGCCTGAAGATCAGTGCTTTATTTGTATTATAAACAATATACAGTTCAGCACTGCTGACCCTGTCAAAAATAGAACCAACTTGACAATGATCTCTTGCTAAATATCATTAATTAAACAACCATTTCTACCTGCCCGGGAAAACAGGAGTTCTTGCAGAAGTGTGGGGTTCTAATGTGCTAGTCATTTGGAACTTTACAGAGCCATTCAGTATATGCTAATCATTTCCCCTACCATAAAACATTACCCAGTGTAGCCATTTGCAGCTATACAAATTAGCTTTTGAAATAACTCGAGCGCATCTTGCCAAGTTGCTGGTTTTGATGCCCTTAGACTGTCCTTGACATATTCAGAGTATTCCTAATGGACACAGTTCTCTGTTTCATAGACGCAGTTGTGAAAGTTCATTGACCTCTGTCAAATGTACCTTTAAAAGCAGATCTGTTGCACCTCCATGGTACTCTGGTAGGAAGAACAATTAGTCTGGCCCTCCAGGCACAGTGCATGTCATGCCTGGATTTTCTAATGTAATGAGTGTTCCAGTGTTCTTTAACATGATCACACTCCTTCTGCAATACAAAACAGAAGCAGTACTAAAGACACTCTGTGTGGATTTCAGATGTTGTATCAATTACACCCTGGGTTTCTACATGCAAGTCTCGAAAAAAACGTCTCCACCACAATGTCCGATTCTTGCAAAAGAAAGTCCACCATCCTTCAATTCTTTGATTTCTTGCGGAGGGTACATACCTGTGAGCATCATCATTTTCTCTGAGATAACACTAAGCCATTCTCAGTATCCAGACCTGTAACCAGTTTAATTGGGACACCTCCTAATTCAGCAACAGAGTCTACAAAATGCTTTGCTGGATTCTCTGGCAAAATTATTTGAGCATGCAACTTTAAGCCATAGTATGCCTCGGCTAAAGCCAACAATGCATTCATGTATTGGGAACCCCCATGGCTTTAATTTGTCATATCCATCTAGATGCCATGAATAATTTGGGCCTGGATTGCAGTAAACGCTTCTTCTTAGGCAGTGCGCTTTATGGGCCGCAACACCCTCTGAATCTATTTCTTGAAGTAACTGTTGTATAATAATTATACAACAGTTACTTCAAGAAATATTCTAGGTACTCTGAGGCCTTCTAGTTGAAGAGTATGCCAAACAGATCGGTACCCTCCTGCTGTATACCCTGTTTCCGTCTAGAAAGCCCATACTGCTGTAATTTTCTCAACAGGGTACTATAGCTTTTTTTTTGTTTTTTGTTTTCTTATTTAACAAAGAAACATAGAGGTCACGTGACCGGTCCTTTTGACACTATCCAGTGAAAGTCATGGTTGGTGATAGTTTAAATCCAGGGTCAGAGTTAAGATTCTACAGTTAAAACAATTTCTAGGGGGGGTGGATAACTTAGCAGGGCCAGGCTTCACTTAACGTTACCTCCTGGGTTTGCAGTTGGCCAGGTCACGTGACAAGCCACAGTATCAAACTCAATTACCCTAGATGAGATGATCATCGAGTTCTGGCTGTCACTAGTGGCTCCGACTCGACCTCTATTGTCTAGTTTTTAAAATCACCACCCCCTCAAGCTGGCTTTCATGCAACTTCAACCTTGAATCTAAGTACTGGCCATAAAGTAGTACCCTCCCCTCCAGATCTTGTAGCATATGGTTGTTTTCAAATAAAATATCCTTGATATGTTACTAGCCTCAAAGGCTTTTGTTTAAGTAGCTGAGCAATTAAAAATATCAACATCAAAAAAAAAATTGTGTTTTATTTAAACATATTGACCATTGTTTGCCCAAAAGCACCTAGGCTTATCAAAGGGGCTCACAATAATACAAATTTAAATCAGGCTCACACACAAAACAGTTATGATTCTTGGAAAGAAAGAG
>JAEMWC010000247.1:915000-917500 GCA_016490735.1 Pachyseris speciosa | reverse complement strand
CTGTATAGGGCTGGTGACTTTTTAGTCTTGCTAGCAGGGAAGTGACTTTTAAATTAAGCTTAAGGAACTTGAACAATATATCTGCTAAATTTCGTTTCGTTTCAAACACCAGCCTACGTTTAACGTCATGTCTACCACTCTACACTAATACTCTCACATCGCTTTCTGCAATCGATCAGTTAAAAAGTTCATTTTTACCTTGAACAAGTCTTGCTAAATGCTTGGCAATTCTTGGAAATATTTATATAACCCAGGGTATCCAATCGATGAAATCGGTAATCGATGAAAATCGATATCAATCAATACCAATCGATATCAATTAATCGACTGATATTGATAATGGATGACCAATCGATGGCGAAGATTCCTGTGGTTATCGATTTTCAATATTATAATCGATAGGTAAGTTGATATCGATTGGTATCGATTAGCTGCAGATTGACGGAATCGGCGCATAAATATCGCATCTTTGTACGCAGTAATTGTAAACACATTTCATTTTAATGCTTTGAACGTTAACAGGAGAACAATACTGTCTGCTTTCTCTTCAACGCCCCGTCCACGGGTATCCGTTTTCCTTTGACAACTCAAAAGTTTGTTCCCGTTTTTGCCTCCCGTCCACACGTATCTCATGAAAACATTAACCAAAAACAGAAACGTTTGAAGTTTGAAAACGTTATCCATAGTGGAAAACTATTTTAGTGTAATACGTGTGGACACGAGCCAATACTATAGACATAAAAAACGGACAGCTGTTGCATCATGCCTTCACAGAAAATTCTTTAAACGCGTTTCCGCGTTCTCCCCTCTTCTTGTAAGCAGTAAACATTTCACCGACGTTCACCACAAAACGGCAAAGATGGTAGCCTTTATAGCTTTGACGATGCACCTTGCTTATATTCAGTAAAGCCTCTTCCCGGACTTTTTTTTTTTCAGTTCAGCAAAGTTTTATTATTATTGTTATTATATATGTTTTTTCTATTACATTATGTTTCAAGGGGGTCTTTGCTAACAAGTGCGTTGCATACAATAGGGTAATAACACAGGTACTATTAACACTTACTCTACTTGCCACATTTAACACTACTTACAATGCGATAATTACTTGAAACGCTTACTATATGATCAAATTAACGCACACATCAAAATTTACAAAGATTTCGAAATTTACAAAGGACAAGATATGTGACGCTTATCAAGACATGGTACCTCACAAAGATGAAAAGAGGTGGGCAAAATTCTGCCATTTCTTGAAGACAAGCTTTTGTTCGCCCGAGGTGACTGCAATATACTTTTCTAACTCAATTTTGTCCCGCACTAATCTTTTAAAGTCAATAAAAAAGATTTTTTGTCATTTAGTGCGTTAACGTACAGAAAATATTTTAAAATCAAATGAAGAGTGATCCTCGCAGTTGTGAACGCAATAAAATATTTTCCTAGTATTAGAAGATGGTTAAGGGCTAAACAAGGCGGGGTTAATTGGCGAATAACCCCATATATAATCTCCGGGGTAGAAAGACGCAGCTCAATGTTGCATAATTGAAAAATCCAATTTTGAAATTCGAACCATAAGGTTGACGCTTGCGCACAGTCGATAAAAAGATGCTTCATAGTTTGAAGTGATGCTGGGCAAAACGGACAGTACGGAGAAGCAACTTTTTGCAGTTTATACAATAACGTGTTTGTAAAAACGACATGATGAATGATTTTGTTTTGAAACATGATTAATTTTGTTTCTTTTGTGGCTTTAAAAGGTAGGACATAAACCTTACGAACATTATCGCGCTGGACGAAATAATCGATTTTCGAGCCTTTTTTCAGCAGTGGGAGGAGGTTATTTTTGTCGAGAGAGAAGTTTTTCGTATAAATTCTTGCAGGTCAAAGATTCACTTTAAAAACACGAGCTTACTACAAATGTTGAGCTACTGGCATCTTTGCGCAAAACGTTTTCCATGCACTGGGAATGGCAGATACAAGGCCGTGATACTGCAGAAAATTGCATTTGAAATTAAATTTGCTACAAAGCGAATTCAATGACAGAAAACGATTTTCCTGTACGTCAAAAAGATCTTTCATTTTTCCGATGCCAGCTTGGTGCCACTTCGGGTAAAAAAAAGTAGATTTTCCGTTAACTTTTATAAGTCTGTTATTCCAGATGATTTCCTGAAGCACGGCTTCTTTGTTTTCAGGGGTGTTAAGGTTAATTTCTTGCCAGTAGCTAAAGACCTGATTGTAAAACAATGGATTTTGTTTGTTAAGATTTAGAAGTTTCATTTCGTAGTTACATTTAAACAGATCCAGTCCACCAACATTGGTTAGAAAATAAGTTGGAATATACTTCCAAGGCGCATCATTTTCTGAACAAAGGCGTTTCACCCAAGTAAGTTTTAATGCTTTATCAAATAAAAAGAAATCTTTCATGCCTAAACCTCCTTAGTTTTTTTTTTAATCAACGTTGATTTCCGAATCTTTGCTGGTTTGTGGTTCCAAATGAAATCGA
>JAEMWC010000247.1:810000-912500 GCA_016490735.1 Pachyseris speciosa | reverse complement strand
TAGCCAAAGTAAGTTCCAGATGTTTTTCACTCGTTTTGGGCCACCATATTTCAGACCCTCGGAGGGGCACCATCATGGCGTTTCCCTACTAAGCCCTATAATTTTGAATGGTACATTTTGACGAATAACTCGAGTACGGGATATCGCACAGCCCTGAAGCTTTGGCAAATTGTTTATTTATTACTCTTCCACAAAATTTCAATTTCTTGACTTTATCTATTGAATTGTTGACGATTATAATTTTTTTACTTGCGTGACATGCGCGTGACTGAGAATTGGATGGTACCTTGCAAAGATGGCGCCCAGTTAGAAAACTAGCTCCCATTCCATTCGCACAAGTAAGCTTATGATAAAGAAAATCAAGCATTGGACTGGACTCCAAAATCGTATGGAACTGGAATGGTCTGGCAAATCTACTCACTTTTTAACACCCACCAAAAACTTTTCCCTAGTAAAAGTGCCTAAAACATCACCTCCACAGTAATATTACCAGAGTGGCATGTATGGACAGCTTGTCAAGATATCAGCCCCCAGCAGCGAGGATTCTTGGTTTTCATCAATATTATGAAATAGAGTTGCCTATGAGTCCGAAGCGTTTGAGGTGGACCAATTCAGATAGGCAAAAGCCACGGAACTGATCAAGGAGATATGGAAACATAATATCGGTAAACATAGGGCTAATTACCAGTCACCACCACATCCTCCAAATTATACTTGGCCCGCTGCAAATGTACCAGAAGCTATACTATTAAATTTGGTAAAAACAGCAACAACAACATGACACTAAATTATTTGCAAAGCATGAATCATAAGTCTTGCATTGCAGGCCATTATTATCTTTTTCTAGACTAAACTTTGTTGCACGCGGAAATATTTCGTTTTTATTTTCTATAGAGGTGGAGAATTCGATGTTTCACGGCCTACGTTGTTTGAACTCGATAGAACTTTGGGAATCCCGGAAGGACACCGGGGACTATACCCAAAACCCAGGGATGCCCAACTAACCCTTTTCGGCCGAGAGGGGTCGTATACGACCCCACAATAGACCGATGCTTTGAAAATCTACAACTTTCTCAAACCCCGAACTATGGTTAAAATAAACCATTTTTTTTGCCAAATGATCATTTGTTTATACTTAATTATCCCGTAAACTGAAAAAAACTCCCAATTTTCACTTAATATGACTGTTTATTCTCTTTGAAAACCAAAATCGCCCTCGGACAACACCAAAATTCAAGCAATTTTGTCTTGAAGATTTGAAGATAAAAATTCCTATTGAAGTTAAAAGTTACATTGGCAGCAAACTTTGACTCCACCTCTTGCAATCTGTTCCACATTTACCTGCTCACCCCTTTAGCCCGACCCCGATAACGCGGCTGGATTTCAGTTGCTCTCACAGTCTGTAATTTTCACGTTTGTGACTCAAAGGAATTCTGGGATTTTCTTGCCAAAGAACAGCATGGAAGTCTGCCAATAGACCATTTTACAGTTGTCGATGAAAGCGAGGCTGGGTTTGACCTTGTTTTGATACAAACCTACCTACTTTTCTTATGTAAATCATGTTTTTCTTATGCTAACTAGTGTTTAATCAGCATAATTTGCATAAGAAAAGCAGGTAGGTTTGTATCAAAACAAGGTTAACCCCAGCCTCGCTTTCAATCAAAGGCCAGGGGACTTAGCAAAGAACTGTAAAATGGTCTATTTCCATTTCACATATATTTTAGAACCGTGTAGAGCCACCCGGTCCTGCTGGCAAAACATTGCACTGATTGCATTATTTACAAGTCAAAACTCGCCAAAATTGTCATGCCAGGTCCTGGAATCCACTCACAAAACGGCGAAAGACACAACTTCACTCCGTGAATGGCCATCACTCGTTCGCATACTTTCGGCGGCCTACTTCGAGTGAAATTGCTTTTCACCTCCGTTTTCTTTCAAAGGATTGCCTTTACCCATCAACCCAGCTTTATGATGCCAGGCAGGGGGCTTCTGAGGTGGAAAATGGCTCCAAAAACACACTTATTAATCAAATAAGCAACGAATTGTGCCTCCAGTGTTCGTTTTAGAAATAAACGACAGCTAGCGTGACAAGCGTGACAACAAAGATAGAGCCTTCGGTGTTGTGGCCCAGCGAAATCGCCGTGGTAACCCCTTATATGGAGTAGCCAGGTCGATTTGACCTCCTACCCTCCGAAAATTTCGAAGAAGACGTACAAAACGTCTGTCCGAAAAGGGCTAAATAGGGGGACCTGGGGTACCCAATACAAACACGGGAAACTCAGATCATTGTTACAGACCCATCTCACGGTGACATTGAGAGAGAGAGCAGAAGAATTGTTTTGCGGATCAATAACAACTAGGTTTAAAGGAATCAACTGCATTCGTAGTGTCCTGGGTAGTGAGTGTATCAAGGAATCCCTGTTTACATTTCAGACATTTAATCTTCTCAGTTGCCACTTTCATAGCTGTCAGAAAGGTTTGAACGTGACGAGAGGTCGCCAGGTCGGCCATGTGCTTATGGCTCACAAGACTTTGTAACAACGAATCTTTGGCCTCGATGAAGCTCACTGACATGATAAAGCTAATTATTTACCGACCGGGAAGTGGGTCATGAAATTTAGTACTACTGGATATGATAGCGATCTTCTTTTGCTTTGGTGTGTCAGCAAGTAATGTACCTATAACTAGTAAGCAAAATTGTGGATCCTGCGCTGGTGAGCTTCAATTTCAGCGCGAGAAGCGAGGAGCACCATATTATTAGTTCCTGTGGAAGCTTTTTTTATACCCGGAGAGGAAATTTTATACGACCAAAAACTCCTTGGCCAGGATAAGCAACAGCTTGAGAAAGCCGTGAACGTAGATTTGGTATCATTTATTCGGGGTGTTCGCGTCTTATGTAAACCGTGGCCAGAGTAAGCGTTGGATTATTTTCTCTCGTATAAACGGCCCTATTGTTTGTGCGATAAGCCACCCCACGTTATGTCTGACAAACACGATATCGATGTTGGATGAAAATAGTTTGATCTTCGTATTAGCCGGGACTTAACAAATATATTTCGTAGCTAAGTTCAAAAAATTGCTAAGCCGCAACTTTGAAATAAGCTTAAATGTTGTAGAAAAGAGAAAAAGGAAAACAAACCTGTGATAGTTTGGATAGGTAGTCGCATGGGCCGAGTAAAATTAAGGATTAACTTAACATCACTTGTGTTTTCAGAAGTTGCTGAAATTTCTCTCGTTGCGCAAAACAAAAGTAATACTAACCCTTAATTTTACGAAGACTCATTGCGATTACGTGTTAATAAGATGAGGTTAAAAGTATATTTACACTGTTGAGGAATAGAAGCCAAATACAGTCAGCCAAGTGGAGTAAAAACACTCGTTTGGTTGCAAGCAAAATAAAAAAACAAACCAACAATTCAACTAGCAACTTCTTTGCCTCCAAAACGAGTAGAGATGATTGTTATTTATGTTCAGTCGAGAGAAAAATATAAGTTTTATTCCTGAATGAAAGTAACAACGATTAAACCAAATGTTAAGCTTCAATTTATTTAATTCACCTGTGTTGTAGAGGTTTCTACACTTCATGTTGGGCTCAAGTATTTATAATAATAATAATAATAATAATAATAATAATAATAATAATAATAATAATAATTATTATTATTATTATTATTATCATCATTAGGATATTATTAATAATTGGGCGACTTCGTCCTCGTACACACCCACGAGCAATACCGCTAGTCATGATTGCCATGAGAAAAGCAAGACACCATTTTGCTAATGATCAGTTCATGGTGAATTGTGGGATAGACGGTCAAAATTACAATTTCAAATTAAATCCTAAAATGGCCGTTTGCCCCCACAAAGGATTGGATCCACCCACAATTCACCAGGAACCGACCATTAGCAAAATGGTGTATTCACGGTTTCCTATAATTTTCTCTGGATCCTTCACTGCCAGCCTAATAGCCAGACCCTACGCGATCCAACGTATTCATCTCAACGGATTTCCCTGGATCCTGCACAGCCAGCCTAGTAGCCAGACCCTACGCGATCCAATGTATTCATTTTATACTAGATCTAAATTTCATTTCAGTGAATTTCTATGGATCCTTCACGGCGGGGATAATAATAATAATAATAATAATAATAATAATAATAATAATAATAATAATAATAATAATAATAAAATAAGAGGTAAAATAAGTATACCTATTAACAATGAAAAAAAAAAGTAAGTAAAAAAAAAACTACATCAAGCTGAAGCCACTCCCTACGCGATCCAAACTGAACCTCGCACAAACTTTTCCCTTTTTCTTTGATCTTTGACACTAAACTTAACTAAAAGGCCGAAATAAAATAATTTAAAGGAAAACAAACTAATCTGACGACAAGAGAAAAAGGATAGGCCCTAAAGTAAAAACTAACTTACAAAACAAGTCAAAGCGAATGAAGCCTACGCAAAATCATTGCTTTTGACGAAGACTCAACTTCACGCCGTACACTTCTTTCTAGCGACTTGCAATGGCGATCCCATAATGCGTTGCGCATAACATAAAAGGTATCCGATTACCGTGGCAACTCATTTATTTCAGCCTTATATAATACTAATCAGGGATGCTAACAAACTATGAAAAGCGCATTTATCATGCGCGTAATGATCAAATGCGCTTTACATGTGTAGATCAACAGGTGATATGAGATTTAAAAAAACTCATTAATAATTTATGAAAGAAATACAAAACAAATTAATTTTTAATGAGTGTCTCTATATCTGATAAAGACACGGCTAAATTTTACATCCGATTTTCTAGGCCAAAATAACCCAAAATCTAAATTTGATGTAAGAATGGATAGATATACAGTAAAGTTTATTAAGCCGTTCAATAAATTCGCAATTCGTGTTTTATCAAGTCCTAAAACACTCGCGCCTCGTGTTTTAAACTTGATAAAACACTCCTGCTCATTTATTAAACATCACATAAAATGCCAGGCCACACCACTTGGAACCATGTTCCCTACTCTTTGCGAACAGCGTATGGGTTTTTAAACGTCCCACACATCATTAAACTTCTCGTCTCGTCCTTAATCGAGAAGACCAGAAAGTCAAATCAGTTGCAGATTTCCAAAGGTAGCACTTTCTCCTCGGTTATTTAAAGACCCTGAGTGTTCGTCCGGACGGTGTTTGAACCCGCGACCTCCCGCACGGTAGTTCAGTGCTCTACCAACTGAGCTAACCGGTCGGAATGAAAACGTAAAGCTTGTGGGATGTGGCTGGAGTGACAAGGATACTTCACAAATTAACGTTTTCATTGCTTGTTTTATTGATATGTGGGTACTAGAGCCTGAGTATTAGCTATGCCATGCTGATGAGGCCTAACAAGGCCGAAACAGCTGTCCCTGGCTGCTAATGCTTGGGCTTCCGCGACCTCCCGCATGGTAGTCCAGTGCTCTACCAACTGAGCTAACTGATCGGAAGTTGAAGTTCTGGGTAGAGTTTGGGTAACCCGAGCGTTTCTGGAATAGCATGAACGGTACTTAGAGCAGCACATTAAAATAAAACAAATCTTGTTTAGTTTCTCCAGTTCAACCAAGCTGAAGTCCTGGTATCACTTTATGCTTGGGAACTTCTTGTATATGTTAAATGAAAAGTTTAAAATGAGGTTTGCATAAAAATTTAATTTGATATAAATGTTGGATGTATTCCCTGGTTCACCGGATTGAGGCACTAACAGTGCGTATACCCTGCATTACTGCGTCTCTGTTTCCACAATAGCATAGCTTACATTCCTTTTACTCGTACCTGTTTAATTATCTGTTTGAGCACGTTGGTTTCGCTTTGGTAGCGTTTTACTAGAATGCATTGTGCAACCGAGCAGAATACAACAAACAAGCTTCCAGTATTAAGGAGCGTCGCTTACTTCGTCCCAGGTAAGTTTATCCTTCACAGGAATCTTTGAAATGGGTATTGGTGAGTACAAATGCATTTGGGCAGTTCAGCCAGTTCTCAAAGAAGGGATTATACTTTTACGAATGTCACAAAAAATTAACGCATTTTGTTACATAATGCGAAGTCATATACAGCCGAAACAACGAATGAAAGGGCCGCAATTTCGAATAAAGAATCAGTTAAGCGCAAATACTGCTTATTCGTTGGAATTAGAGCCTCATAGTTGTTGTATTCCATCATAAGCCGATGGTAAAACAGAAGACAACGTTTTCAACGGTGCTTTAAGTTAACTCTGTCTGGAGGCCTTTCAAAATTACCTATGACGACAATTAGTTTTCTGTCATTTCAAAAATTAAACGTACTTATAGATCAGGCCGTGCTACCCTTTGAATACTTGTTTGTGAAAGGGTATGTTTCCTAATATAAGGAGTAAAAGGAAGCAGTTCCGTTGATTGGAATATCATTATGTTTTCTTTTGTTTTGGCTGCAAACACCAATCATTGATATGCAAAGTGCGTCCACTTAAAAACAAAACTCTATTTTGATACTTTTAGAAAGAAAAGATTGTTCTTAGTGATGCAATAAGCACCGATAGTAGTCTAACTAAGTTTACATGGTATTCCATCAAAATTAACGCCGGGAATGTAAGCCAAAGAAAACTTCAGTGGTGTAAAATCATTTGCTTGGAAGCATTGTAGTGGAACAAGTTTACCCTGTTTTGGCGCTTTGTAAGATAACTACACGTAAACTCAAGCAGTTTAAGGCCTGGGTTTAGAAATATGCTCATAAATATGGTTGATCGGCAATATCTTCTTCCAGATTGCCTAGAACTGGATGAAACTTTCCCAGGAGATAAATCTTATTGTCCTTGTTTGCCTTAACGTATAAATTTGATCACGTGATCAGTCACGTGATCAAAATTTGAAAAAGTCTTAAATCGGCGATGCGGTGGCGGATTTTAAGTTTACAGATAAATAAATCAGCGTTTTTAATATAAATCCAACATATCTAACTTTCTACGCTTGGAGTGATTGCTCACGAGTTTTAGTTTTTAAATTATCAACAGCTAAAGGTTGAATTCTGGGAAGAAAAATGACCTTTGCCCTCACAAGTTTTTTGTTGAGAACGATGGACGGTCGCTCCAAACGTGAGACGCTGGAAATAATTAATACGCATAAGAAAAGCGTTTTTATTCGATATTATATCCCACAAAAGTCACCTACTCCTCAAATAAGAGACGATTTCAAAGAAATGGTCACGTGACACGCCACGTGATCTAAGATAACGTTTATTGCACGTCAAAATGTTAAGGATGATGAGAACTACCCATGTGCCGAATTTCGTTTCAGTGTCATTCCCCTGGGCTGTTATATCACAAAAAACCGTTTTCTCTAATAAACGCCCCCTGACCCAGGCCTTAAACTGCTTGAGAACATAAAGACCATTAAGATTGTTGTTCTAATGGTCCGATCATTAATGCATACAGTGGGTTGATCAATAATGGCTTGCTGCATTTCGTCACGTTTGCAGTCAGTTCAAAGTTCTTGTTGATGTTTGTCTTGGCCCACTTAACTTTCCTTTCGTTCAATCTTTTAAGGAGGCGCGAAATCTAGAGAGCCAGTAGATTTATTTGACAACGTTTTAAGAACAACGATCATTTTTGACCGACTGAGAGGCTCATACCAACATACAACTTCCGTGATTAATCACCCAATATGAAACAATTACAATACACCTCTGCGGCGAGTCTATTGTTGTCGAGGATTTTATTCCCTTATACTGTAGACAAGCTGACAGAATCCACAAAGGATACAAAATATACGATTCATCGTTGACCTTGACACATGAAATTTGTACCAAATCTACCGCTGTAGTAGCAATCGTTTTAGATATTCAAATTAACTTTTAAGACAAAGTATGAGCAACTAATACATGCTTTTCGGGGTACGATGTGAAGGGAGGTTCCTTAAGTATCTTTCCAGCCCTTTTAGGAGTGGCTGGCTTTATATAAGGTGTCATGTCCCCATGTTTTTTCCACAGCTCTTGCGATTAGTCTTTACGTTACCGGTGCTGTTAGAGGATGCCCTCAAGGGTCATCTTTTGGACCCCTACCGTGGAACATTTTTCAAAATGATATGACGTATATAGTAAATAATCAGGCAAGCTTGTCAATGTACGCAGACGATCATCAGCTTTATGTAAAGGGGTATTCAGTTGACTGCGTGGAACAACTTTTAACTAATGGGGGGCACACTATATCAAAATGGTACAAAGATAACTTTTTGAAGGGAAATTATGAAAAGTAGAATTTAATGTTATTAGGTAGGAAGAACAAAAAAGAACTAAATTTTCTTACATCGTTAGGCTACCATTGTTAGGTTATTTTCGTACCCATGGTGCTCCGCTAAAAACATCGCCTTTAACGGACTTTTCTTGTTTTACCTTTGACCGCGGTTACACCAGCAACAGCTGGCCAATGTGACAAGAGACACCCCACCCCAGACTCTTCACGATGTATGGGTCGATGTTGCAGGTAGTAAGTTCTAGAAACCAAAGCGAGGCAGCAAGTTAGTGAAGATTTCATTAATTCAAAGGCTCCTGTGAGCCAGCTTATCGATCCATCTCGCTGCTTTAATTGGGATTTGCACTTATGCCTAGCAATGCAACCTCTTTCCCAGAGTCTATCAAACTGGACTGGTTATCATGTATTCTTGCTCGCAGCTGTTTTTCTGGATGCCACACAAGGCTACCCTCAAAGAGAGCGTTGCGTGACAACTGCATTCGTAGTGTCCTGGGTAGTGAGTGTATCAAGGAATCCCTGCCTACATTTCAGTCATTTAATCTTCTTGCCACTTTCATAGCCATCAGAAAAGTTTGAACGTGACGAAAGGTCGCCAGGTCGGTCATGTGCTTACGGCTCACAAGACTTTGTAACAACGAATCTTTGTCATGAAGCTCACTGACATGATAAAGCTAATTATTTACCGACCAGGAAGTAAGTCATGAAATTTAATGCTACTGGATATGATAGCGATCTTCTTTTGCTTTGGTGTGTCAGCAAGAAATGTACCTATAACTAGTAAGCAAAATTGTGGATCCTGCGCTGGTGAGCTTTAATTTCAGCGTGAGAAGCTCGGAGAGGAAGAAATATCTGCATCAACAGCAAGTGAGTTACTTAATCCCTAGTAAGAATAGAAGACCTGCTTGTTATATATATAATAGCGCTTTACAAAGCCGATACTGTATAGAGTCTTTGTTAGAACGAGAATCAATTCAGTCGCTTTCTCAGACGAAACAATAGGACTCTCTTTCCTTTACTGTCGCATGAACGAAATAGCTTAGTAGTCGGATGTGGCAACGCATCACGGAATAACTGACAGAGTTAATGTTCTGCTTATTGCCGTTAGCGATCGCAGTCAATCAGATTTCAGATTCGTTGTCACGGCGAAGGGGAAACAGTGAAATAGGAAGAAAATACTTAGTTAAGGAAACGCTTTTCGTGTAGGACAGGTAAGGTTTCTGAGCATGGCAACTTGGATAACCGAAATCGGAAGTGTTAGCTTGTTCGTAACTACTCGTGAGCACTACGGCTATTTGAAGAGTTCAGGCGATGATACAACAACTGACGGCGAAGCCATGAGGTTGATGAAGTTTAAGACCCCATTAGCGAGGATACATTCTTATTCGAGACTCAAAACAGAGAATTGTTAAGGAAACAGCGGCGGCAGAAAATTATCTCTTTATCTGTCCCGCATCAAGATGGTTTGGTGCTTGTACACAGGGGCACCCAACGAAAAGTTTCGGTAGATATCTGTTTGGTGGAGGGTAATTCGCCTTGGTTAAAGAGTGCACTCGGATTTTCGTAACTAAAACGTGGCCTAAAAGATTCGCAACTGGGAAATCATAGCCCTTGAGGTTTTCGGAAAGGTCGTAATTGCTGTTTTTGACAGTCAAAAACGTCAGCTAGCATTTTCGGAAAGCAAATAGTTCCCTAGAAAGTTCGTGGAAAGTTCATTTCAGCTTGCATTTTCGCAAAGGAAGATTTTGTTCCCTAACATTTTCGGACAATTATTCAGTATTTCAGCTAGGGAATCCGAACAGATCAGCTTCTTCTAGCTTATGAAAACATCACTTTAAACAGACTTTAAACACCATAAGGTTCTTAAAAATGCGTTTCTACAGCTTTTGGTTGATTTGACTCGTTGGGTGCTCCTGTTGTACACAGCTAGAGTACCTAATAAAGCCACGTTTCTGTACTTTCGCTTGAAAAAGCAAATGCTCTACGCTTACAACAACTCTTTACTCAAGTTATACGTGTTATATTATAAATGCGGTGGTTTTATAACGAGCCTATACACTGTACGTGAGTACATTTGATGTTTGATGAGACCTTTGGTCTTAAATAAAGTACGCTATTCAGTTTCTTAGGTAAAATGCCAATCACGCGTCATTTGGATTTACTGATAGTTTTGAAGTAACGCCAAACCCAGAAAAGGTTTTTGCATTAAACATGTACAACATCGAAATTCAAGTAAACGAGGCTTAATTTTTCGCGCTTTTTGCGGCTGGAAATTTCACATTCAGTTGGTTTCTTCATTTTGAGCAAAACAACTTCATCTTCGATCGAAGTTTGTTATTTGATTCGCGTAAAAGGCATAAGAATCAAGAACTTGTTAAAAGATACTCCGGGAGGTGAATTTTCAAGTGATAAAAAGGAAGAGCGAAAGATTTTCTCAGGAAAAGCTTCAAACTTAGATCGATTGTGTGGCTGAAAACAAAATGATTTAACGCTTCAAGGGCCTTGCTGTCAAGTTTACCGCGGGATCTTACAGCTCATCAAGAAAGGTTACTTAACAGCCACCGGCATTGATGGGAGGAACGAGTCACTCAAACTCTGTGAAAGAAGTTCTTTCTTTGGACAAACCGTTTGCTATTTTCGCGGATGCGTGTTTTTATCAAAACTGAACAAGCTTACGTATTTTCAAGTGGCAGAAACCTCTTAAACACAGGAGAGTGAGATGAATTAAATGGGACAATCTAATTTTCGCGTGTCGCGTGTCGCGGGTCGCTGATAAATTGTCGCGGGTGAGAAACTAGTAATTAGAGCGCTCACTAGAAATTAGAGCGCTCAGGTCATGCGTTAAGGTGGGGGTACACGTGAACTTTGAGTCAAATCTTAAGGAGTTTGAAGAGGGGATGAAAATGGGGTAAAACTGTTTTGAAACACCACCAGACAGTTGACACACAACACGGACACTGCAGGTTGCTGGGGGACTGTTTGGTGACCATCTACCAATTTCTAACTTAAACCCAATTTGAAACCTTCATTAAATCATCAATATTTCCTATTTCCCTAAATTTAACTAATCCTTTGAGAACAATTATTTCTTCCTAAATATACCCAAAAATCACCAAACAGTTCACAAAATCTCCCTCAACATAGCTTCGTGTAATGAGCGTAGAGATTTTTGATTGCTCGAAACGCAAATGAGTTCAGAGCATTAAATCCACCTAAAAACAGTGTTCAGGTGAATCCCGCTCAATCAGATTATAGACCTGACACAGTGGAACAACGGTCACGTCTCGACGTTGGCGTTCTTTTTCTCCCAGCGAATACACTCACTCACTCACGACCACTCTCTACAACAGCCACTTGAAGAGAAGTAAACTGAACATGGACTTTCGAACTGTTCTTAATTTGACTTTTTTTTCACTAAGTTCCAATAGGTTGTGGGGCGGCTGTCATTAACGAAATCGTACTATAGTGTCTCTCCTATTCATTCTATCTTATTTATTCCATTCCATATCAATCCACCCCAAGCTGACAGTCAACTGTCTAACCTAACCCCCATCCCACCCTATGTTCATTCAGTTTTGAGCAGCTCGCGTTTAAGACGTTGCAAGGCATTTAAAGAGCTCGCTTCTAAGTTTTCAAGCTCGCTTTTCAGCATTCCTTTTTTCTTTTACCTGTCAGTCCTGAATTCAAAAGTAAGCACTCTGTTTAGTTTCTTGAAGAACTATTTAATATTTCACGATTTTTCTTACCACAGAAGGTCACTTCTAAGCCCGGCGACTCGACTGAAAATAAGTCTTTCATAAATTTTCTGTCGAATTGCCACCGTTCAGTCTGTTGAAAAGGTTGCAAACAAGCTTTGCCTACGTCGCAAAAGAATTGCAGGGGAGAATATAATATACATCAATATTTAAATTAAAGTCATTAAGCGTTGTGCTTTATAAGGTTTACTGTAATCCTTCGAGGGACAAACGTTTCCAAATTTGAGTTTTGCGCTATTTGGTAAGAGGAATAATTAATTAATGTTGTGATTGCAAAATAAAAATTACAAAATGTGGGTAAACGAAGGCGGGAAAAGCTAAAAAAAAATAGCTTTTCGGAGCAGTTAATAAATGGGTAAAGATGTCAAAAAAATACCGTACTTCCACTAGTTAGGGGTCTAGCAGTCTTTTGACAATTTTCACGCGAAGTTTCATTAGGGATTTCGAATTGCATATTTTGTTTGCATCGGCATTCGAACCGATTTCCAGACGTATTCCTTCCAGGGCCGTGGGCAGAATTTTTTTTACAGGTACGCACAATTTTCGAAATATCCCTCTCCAACACCCCCCCCCCCCCCACCATCTCCTTTTTATGTGCCTTCATTAATTTTCTTTTACCACCAGCATGCCGTGGTTATGTTGCAAGCGTATGCGTTCTTACTTGCCTATGAAATATTGCCTAAGTCGTGAAATTCTGTGTTGCTTATTTGAGTTTATTTAAGTGCTTCGCTCGCTTATCATTAATTGAACTAACAAGGCTTTTGTTCACAAATAAGTAATTTTTTTTTCTACCGCTGTGTACCACATTTTTGCCCGGATTGTTTTTCTTGTAAAATCACCTACATAGCCGTATACCCTAGTTAAGTTTCACTTAGGTCAGCGCTTCTTAGAAATCTACAATAAAAACAATCAAGTGTACATGTGTACACCTCCATAAACAATAAACCGAAATCCGGCAAAGGCTATGTAAAATATAACTTTCTTTAGTATAACTACTACTAGCGTTACTATCGTTACTATTATCGTTACTACAACTACTAGCGTTCTATCACGAATGCCGTTCTCTGATTGGCCACGCTACTCGCTATCTATTCTGTGATAGATAGTGAGTAGCGGCTGTCAACAAAATAGCGGCCGCTTCTTCGCGTTTTCGAAGTGTCTGCGAGGAGGATTTAGATAATTTACTTGTTTGGTTTTGAACGACTAGTAGATTTATACTAAAACAATTAGATTATTCTTTCTCGATTTCGATGCATGATAGCTGATTCGGGCTGCGCCCTCATCATCTATCACGCGATAGAAATCTCGAGCTCATAATCTAATGGTTGAATATCTTTTGGGGCCGGATCAAGGATTTATATGAAGAGGGCTCGATTGTATGACTGCTAAAGGCGGGAGTTTGTAAGGGGGGGGGGGGGGGTCCACGGGGGCATGCTCCCCGGGAAATTTTGAAATGTTAGTCCTCGGAAATGCGATTTCCAACATTCTCAGGAGCAAATCAAAGTGATTTAATGACTTTAAATGTAAGTCAACTCATGCGTCAAAACGAAAGAATATGCTAATATAAAAACGATCGACATTTATCGATGCGTATTCCAATTTAAATTTACAAATCTATGTTGAATTCAGTTGATTTGACATAAGCAATTGAGTTCAGGCTGAACAGGCTTGCTTTACGTTTCTATGCAACTTCGTGCTTCATGAAAAGCTGAGAAACAAGAAGCTAACCCTAACAAGCAGCACACCAAAGCTTATCTTAGCGTTGATGAATCCGGGATGATATGTCGACATCGGTATGTCATGTTATGTTACGCAGATCGCGCTAAATTTTGCAGTGACATGCTCTATTGCTTTTGTTGCTTTACCTTATTTTAATGTTTTTACCAGAGTTTTGTTGTAACTGCAAGTTTTTAGACGTTAACGCCTTAATTTTAGGGGAGTCGACCGAGTCCCCCCCTGAACCACTCCTAGATCCGTACGAGGCTTTTCTTAATTAAATTTACAAAAAAAAAAAGCGAAGAAGCGAAAAACAGTCAATATGTACGTCTCCATCTCCAAGAACGATAAACCAAAGTCATGAGGCTATGTAAAATATAACTACCCATAGCTCATAGCTTTTATAGAAGTAATTATAACTGGTTTTCCGTTACAAGCACAGAGCTAATCTTCTGTCTTTCTTTCCAGTAAACTCAATAATGACCTCATTAAAGTCGATATTTCCTTATGTTTATGAAGATGTATCGTGGATAACGAGGACTACCTCGCTCCGTCTTTAGCCTCTTCACGCTACTAAAGCTTTCCTTCAGTTTCTTCTTTCTGCTGTGTCATTTTGTCAATGGCAACGGCAAAGTAAGGCAAAGTAAGAAGGGAAGACAGTGAAATAGTAAGAAAATACTTGTTAAGCAAATGTTTTTCTTGTAGCGGAGCACCATGGTTAAGAAAATATGGTAACCCATCTATTCGAGAAAATTTGGTTTTGGTCACCGTACGTACGTTACGTCGTACGTACGTCCGTCCGTCCGTCCGTCCGCCCTTCCAAGTATGCGATGTGAAATGTCGGTCATACTCCAACTGACAGGCTAGTTTACAGCGCACATCTCTGATATTGGACATCCATATTATGACCAATTGACACCTGTCAAAACAAGGTATCCGCTGTATTACGTGACCATATCGCAGGCTCAAGTTAACACCTAATCGAGATCAGCTGTTTTTTTGAAGTTGACCGCAGACCAGGTACTGGTTTTCGATTGTATCGCGGGCTCAAGTCAGGTGTGGGACACCCAAACTAAAACAAGGCTTAAGTTTTCGCGCGGTTTCTGCGGCTCGAGATTTCACATTCAGTTGGTTTCTTCATTTTGAACGAAACAACTTCATCTTCTTCGAAGTTCAGTTTCTGTCTTTTAATTCGCGTAAAAGATAGAGACACTTGTTCTTTCGACCTCAGTGCCTCAACAGCGTTTAGAGACTTTTGCCTTTATCTTATTAACACATAATCGCAATGAGTCCTCGTAAAATTAAGGATTAAGGCCCCGGCTAAACCGCGATCAAACATCGTCAGAGTTGTCAAACATAACGTTGGGTGGCTCAAACGCACAAACAATGTTTGGCCAAACACTAGACAGAGTGAGTCCACAGAACGATTTCTTGCGTATTATCGCTGAAATTTCGACGTTATTTGGTTCATTTGGTTGCTTTTTACCGGCTGTGCACGCTTTGTTGGTTGGGGTGGCTAAACGAACAAACATTTGTAACGAGAAATGTTGGATGAAAATGTTTGATCTAGATCAAACATGTTGAGAGAGGTGTCTAAACGGTCAAACACGATCTTGGATGAAAATATTTGATCGTTTTTTGATTGTTAAATTTGTTTTCGAACAAACATACGCGCCGTGTATTGAATTCTTATAACGTTTTAATACTTCCAGGTTTCTGAACCGCGGTCAATTCCTGTTGACTGCTCTAAACGTAAAATATTGGTGCAAGGAAAGCCATGCAAAGTTGCTCAATACCAGTACAAAATAACAATCGTGGAGCTCCGAGTTTAGGCTTGGCTAAATCGATATATTATATAAAGTACTTATACCTTTGCAAAGATGGCGCCCAGCTAGAAAACTAGCTCTCAGTCCACTGGGGCATGTACAGTAATGTTAAAGAAAGTCAAGCATTGCACTAGACTCCAAAATCGTATGGAACTGGTATGGTCTGGTAAATCTGCCATAAGACATAAATAAGACCTCATAAAAGATGTCATGAAACGCTTTTAACACCCACCAAAAGTTTTTCCCGAGTAAAAATGCCTAAAACACCATCTCCACAGTAATATTATACCAGAGTGGAATGTATGGGCAGCTTGTCAAAGTATGAGCCCCAGGCAGAGAGGATTCTTGGTTTTCATCAATAGTATGAAATAGAGTTGCCTCTATGAGCCTGAAGCGTTTAAGGTGGACCAATCCAGATAGGCAAGAGCCAAGGAACTGATCACTAAGATACTGAAACATATGATCGGTAAACACAAAGCTTATTACCAGTCACCACTGCATCCTCCAAATTATACTTGAAAACAGCAATATAATTATACTTAAAAACAGCAACAACAACGCGACACTAAATTATTTGCAAAGCATGAGCCAGAAGTCCTGCAGGCCATTACTATCTTTTTCTAGACTTAGTTTTGTTGCACGCGGAAATATCTGGCTTTTATTTTCTATAGAGGTGGAGAATTCGATGATTCATGGACTACGATGCTTGAACTCTGTAAACACCCGCTCGTTTATTTTAGGGATTACCGAAATCACTAGAACTTTGGGAATCCCAGAAGGACACCGGGGACTATACTCAAAACCCAGGGATGCCCAAGTAAATAGGGGAACCTGGGGTAACCAATGCAAAACAAGGGAAACGTAGATCACTGTTACAGACCCATATCACGGTGACATTGAGAGAGAGCATAAGAATTGTTTTGCCGCATCAATAACAAAATTCTTACAACTAAGATTAAAGGAACTAAATTCATTTTCATAGCCGTCAGAAAGGTTTGAACGCGACGAGACTATCGTCCGGTCGGCCATGACCGGGAAGGAGGTCAGGATGAAATTCAATACTGGATATGACAGCGACGATGCAAGATCTTCTTTTGCTTTGGTGTTCCAGCAAGTAATTTACCTACTAAGGAATCGTGGATCCTGCGCTAAAGAACTTCATTTTCAGCGCGAGAAACGAGGAGCACCATCGTATAAGTTCCTGTGGACGCTTTTTTTTTTATCCGGAGAGGAGGAAATATCTGCATCAACAGCAAGTGAGTTGATCTGAGTTACTTAATCCCTACCGAGAATAGAAGACCTGCTTATTATATGTACAGCGCTTTGCAAAGCCTGGTTTGTGTAAAGTGTTTGTTAGAAAAACCATCAATTCAGTCGCTTTCTTAGATGAAGCTACAGGGGCCTCTTTCCTTTACAGTAACCTTTGTCGTTCGACAATGAACGAAATAGTCTACCGGTCTGTAGCCTGCGAGCAAGCTCTCTCGGGAGAGCTTGCTCGCAGGCTAAGCAGTCTGATGTAATAATACATTACGGAAATGAAAACAGTTATCGTCGCTGGCGAGCGCAATCAATCATATTTCAGATTCGTGGTCGAAGGGAAGACAGTGAAATAGTAAGAAAATACTTGTTAAGCAAATGTTTTTCTTGTAGCGGAGCACCATGGTTAAGAAAATATGGTAACCCATCTATTCGAGAAAATTTGGTTTTGGTCACCGTACGTACGTTACGTCGTACGTACGTCCGTCCGTCCGTCCGTCCGTCCGCCCTTCCAAGTATGCGATGTGAAATGTCGGTCATACTCCAACTGACAGGCTAGTTTACAGCGCACATCTCTGATATTGGACATCCATATTATGACCAATTGACACCTGTCAAAACAAGGTATCCGCTGTATTACGTGACCATATCGCAGGCTTAAGTTAACACCTAATCGAGATCAGCTGTTTTTTTGAAGTTGACCGCAGACCAGGTACTGGTTTTCGATTGTATCGCGGGCTCAAGTCAGGTGTGGGACACCCAAACTAAAACAAGGCTTAAGTTTTCACATTCAGTTGGTTTCTTCATTTTGAACGAAACAACTTCATCTTCTTCGAAGTTCAGTTTCTGTCTTTTAATTCGCGTAAAAGATAGAGACACTTGTCCTTCGGCCATCGAAGTTTTGTAAGAAAAACAACACATAAAGCGGTTATAAACATGGTGAAGCAATGCATTTTATGAAATCTGACGTGACGTTTCGTATGTGGCAACGTTCATTTTCAAAAGTAACCGTTATAACATGAAAAACTGTTTATATTTAAAAAGAAATTGCGAGTAGTCTGGATAAGACTAAAACTAGCAGTGACATACTAATAAAGTGACTGCTTGTCACTGGTAACAATAGCGTTTAAAGACGGGTTCATTTCTTGTATAAACAAGGTTTCTTTTATCTTGTAATGGTAATCAGTTTTCCTGACGCGAGGATTTCAAAATGATCCCATTTTATATTATGACCAGTAGTCATAATATGATCAGCATTAATAGCTGATGTGCGTTCCTGTTTGGAGAGCGCTTTGAAATGTTCAGTTTTTTCTATCCTGCAGTCGTCGCTCGTTTTGCCGATGTAGAAATCATCGCAGTCCCAACAACTCGCCTTGTAAACAACCTTTGACCTTTGGGAACGATTCAAGCGATCTTTATAGGGAAAGAAGGATTTGATACGCCGACTGCTGACAAAAATAACCTTGAGATTAACGATAGAATAAAATTTATAAACACAAGATTTAAGGCGTTTCGCGATCTGGTTGCTCTCTAAACCTAAATAAGGTAACAATATGAACAAATCTTTCTTTGGAACGGTACAGATGGGGATGTTGGGCTTGGTCCTGTTTTTCTGTAGAACATCGTTCATATTAAAATTGATTATTCCTAGAGGGAACCCATTTTGAAGAAGGAGGTCTCGTAAATCCTTGAGAGCGGATTGAAGAAATGAAGGAGTAGAGCAAATTCGGAAGCAACGATAAGTAAAGGAAGCAACGATAAGTAATGTGCCCAACTAGATGCCGCTACTTTGGGTAGCCTGGAGTTCTATGGCAAATCATACGACGACCTCAACAAATCTCGAGTGGAACTCAACGCAAATCTAAACCAGCTCCGCTCGCGACTCGATTTGCTGGCCGCCCGGGTGGAAGAAATTTCCACGACGCTGGAACAAGTTCAGCGTTACAGTTACCAGTACAACATTAAGATCATCGGCCTTCCAGAAACTGACGCGCATGAATCAGCCTCCGATACTACTGCCTTATGTTTAAACCTTTTTAAACAAACGGGAGTCTCAATCGCCAATTACGACATTGATATTGCCCATCGCATTCCTACCAGAAATGCATCTTCTGGCCCGCGACCAGTAATATGTAAATTCACTCGAAGGAGCATGAAAGATCAAGTTTTGAATGTACGAAAGGACGCCTGCAAGGTTTCAGCTTCATCTATTGGATTACCGGCCGAATGCTCGATGCAAGACGTGAAATTATTTGATCATCTTACTCCCCAGCTCCAACAACTCCTGGTTGATGCTAAAAAGTTTCAAACCCGCAACGGATTCAGATTCTGCTGGTCGAAGAACTTTATTGTTTACCTGAGAAAAACTGAAGACTCTCGCCCAGTTCTAATTAAGTCTCACAATGACCTTGAGAGATTAGCAGAGCGAGAGGGACTACCGTTGAGCTAAGTACTTTTTGATTATTTATTTATGTAGTAGATTTGTATCTTTCCTGTCACTTTCTGATGGCAGATGAGTCGCACTTCCTATCTACCCTTCCATTCAACCATCTAGATGATAGCTCTTTCAACCTAGCCTTGTATGAATTGTCCCACGGTCCTGTACAATTTGACAGTGACCGCCTTGATACGCTTTTATTTAATCCCATCGAGCAGCCAGAATTAAGCAATCCACTTTTTAGCTTTCTTGATCCTGAATCAAACTTTTTAAGTCGCCTGCCTACTAGCAAATATGTTGTTGAGGAAGAACTTAATGATCGGCTTGATATTGTGAACAAAAAAGTTAGCTTTTCCATAATGCATTTAAATATCCGTAGCTTACTTGGTAACTTCGATAAATTTAATCTAATGTTGGGGAATCTTCTTAAGCCTTTCTCTGTTGTTGGTGTGTCAGAAACATGGCTAAATGATGCCACTTCAGAGCTAGTAAACATCACCGGGTATAATTTTATCTCAAACTATCGCAAATCTAGATCCGGTGGGGGAGTAGGTATTTATTTACACAAAGATCTTGATTATAAGCTTCTCCCAAACTGTAATTTTTCTGATCCTGAATTAATCGAATCTCTCTTTGTCGAAATTAATGTTCCTCTTGGGAAAAACATTATTGTTGGGATTGTTTATAGGCCGCCGAATCGAAATGTAGCTTCTTTCCTTGACAAATTTAATGATATTCTTTCCAACATCTCTAAAGACAATAAACAATGCTATATAATGGGCGATTTTAATTTAGATCTTCTTCAATACAATCATCACGCACACACTCAGGAATTTGTTGACAGTTTATTTTCACACGCATTTTTTCCACTCATTTCGAATCCAACGCGTCTTACTTCTCACTCTGCGACATTAATTGACAACATATTCACCAACCATCTTTCAAAAAATGTGTTCAATGGAATTGTCCTAAATGATTTATCCGATCATCTTCCCGTCTTTGCGTATTTTCATGATGAAATTACACCGCACGTTGGAGTAAAGAAAATTTTCAAGCGCTCTTTTAATGAAGACAACATTAAGAAATTCAATGATTCTCTCTCTCACACATATTGGTCCACTTTTCTTAACGAGGATGACCCAAATGAATCTTACAACGGCTTTATCAATGAATATTCCAGACTTTTCAACGCCTGCTTCCCGTTGAAGGCCATTACAAATAGACAGTTAAGAAAACTCGGCTCCCCTTGGTTAACCCCTGGCCTCCTCAAATCTATTAAGGAGAAGAATAGACTCTACAAACGATTAATCCGGTCATCTAACAGATCCTGCGAATCGCACTATAAAGCATACAAAAACAAACTGAATCATTTAATTCGCGTCGCCAAGCGCAAATATTATTACAATCAGTTTGAGAGTGCGAAAAAAGATCTTAAACAAACTTGGAAACTGTTGCACGAAGTTATCAACAAACGAAAGAGTAAGTCCTCTTTGCCCTCGTCATTTAAGTCAGAGAACAGTACTATAACGGATCCCGCTGAGATTGCTGATAAATTTTGCAAACATTTCACTAATATTGGTCCCAATTTGGCAAATTCTATACCCACAGTTAATTGTTCCTTTCGTTCTTTCCTCACTGGCAATAACAACTCACCTATCACCCTAACTCCAACTTCTATTAATGAACTGGAAGATATCTGCAGTTCATTTGCACCGAAGAAAGCCCCGGGCTATGACAACATCCCAATGCACGTGATCAAAAATTCTTTTCACTTCATTTCTGCACCTCTGATGGACACTATTAATCTCTCATTTTCTAAAGGTATTTTTCCGGATAAACTGAAAATTGCCAAAGTGATTCCCATCTATAAAGTAGACGATCCCGGTCTTTTTGTGAATTATAGACCAATTTCCTTATTACCAAATTTTTCGAAATTTTTCGAAAGAGTTATGTATAACAGGATAATAGAATTTGTTGAAAAATACGAAATTTTATATTGTTATCAGTTTGGTTTTCGGAAAAATTATTCAACTTCCTTCGCATTAACTCATCTCATTAATAAAATTTCCTCCGCAACTGATCGACATGAAACTACTGCAGGGGTGTTTTTAGATCTTTCCAAAGCATTTGACACTCTTAATCATCAAATTCTGTTCACCAAGTTGGAACATTATGGTATCCGTGGTGTGGCTCTGCAGTGGATTAAAAGCTATTTTTCTTGCCGCCAACAATTTGTTCAATTTAATCTAGCCTGTTCCTCAATGGAGACCATCAAGTGTGGCGTCCCTCAAGGTTCCATTTTGGGTCCTTTATTTTTTCTACTATATATAAATGATCTTCCTAACGCCTCTAAATTAACTCAGCCTTTACTTTTTGCTGACGACACAAGTATTTTTTATTCTCACTCTGACCCCATTGAGTTGCAATCTGTTTTAAATGATGAATTGTGTAACTATGACATGTGGTTGAAAAGTAATAAGCTCTCTGTCAATGTAAAAAAAACTTGTTATGTCATCTTTAAGTCGAGACAAAAGAAACTTAATTGTAATCTCTCTCTTTTTTTTGGAAATCATTCTCTGGAACAGACTAACGTAACTAAGTTTCTAGGAATATACGTGGACGAGCACCTCACTTGGAAACACCACATTAGCTATGTCTCTAAACAGATTTCTAAGTCAGTTGGTATAATATTCAGGGCCCGATTCTACCTATCAGTAAAAACCAAATTATCTCTGTACTACGCATTAATTTATCCCTATATCACCTATTGTAACTCTTCTTGGTCGTCCACGTATGTGTCCAACTTAAATAGGATTTTCATTCTGCAAAAGCGTGCTGTGCGAGCCATCACCAATTCCGATTATCGAGCACATTCTGCTCCATTGTTTGCTAAATTGGGTATCCTTGATATTTTTCAAGTGAACTCATTTCAAATAGCCAAGTTTATGTTTTACTATTATAATCAATTGTTGCCTCCAATGTTCCTCAACTTGTTTGAGACAAGTAGTGAAATTCATAATTATGGCACCAGGACGGCTGGATGTTACCGCCCTCATTTCTGTCGTACAAACATTAAGCAATTTACAATTCTCTTTCAAGGTCCTATGATTTGGAATTCTCTCCCTACTTCAATTACCTGTTCAGCAAGTTTTCTTACCTTCAAGAAAAAAATGTTAGAATTTTTATTTAAACAATCCTGAATCTGTCATGCCGCACTCACACAGCACCAAATTATACTTATATATTATCCTTCGAGGTGGCCTCTCCTATAAGCCTTTTGGTTTCCTGAGGTCTCCTCGCCACTAACTTAGGTGTATTAAAAGTAAATATTGTGAAAATGGCAAATAAATAAAAATAAATAAACAGTAAGTGAGAGTGCGGATGAGATTGATCTTATACTTGCGAGGAGTGAATGAATCCCATTTGGTGTAGAGACCAGTGAATGTTTTCTTTCGATAAATGTAAGTGCTGAAGGCGTTATGACGGCAACGTTTGACGAGAACATCTAAAAAAGGAATCTCACCGTTCTCCTCAAATTCTATGGTAAATTTTATGTTGCTGTGGCACGTGTTAAGGTGTTGTAGAAATGCGGACGCAGAAACGACATCATCAAACAAGGCAACTGGTGTCATCAACATATCTAAACCAAATGGAGGGTCGATTGATGTGAGTCATGACCGACTTCTCTTCAAAGTCAGTCATAAATATATTCACTAGGACCGGACCTAAAGGGGAGCCATGGCCACATCATCAATCTGATCGTAGTACCTGCCATTAAAGATGAAGTGGCTTTCTTTAGTGGCAAAATCCAACAGGTTTTTCAAAACATCGCGTGTTAATGTGGTAGGATCCGGAAGGGAGTAAAGTGGAACATTAGTAAAAAGTGAGGTAACATCCAGAGAGCACACCACTTCATTGTTAAAAGATACTCCGGGAGGTGAATTTTCAACTGATAAAAAGGAAGAGCAAAAGTTTTTTCTCAGGAAATTGTTAAATTCTGGATCTTAGCATTTGCTTTACTCGTTGTTACTTTTGTTCAGGAATGGAACTTGTATTTTTGTCTCGACTGGATATAAATAACAATCTACTCGTTTTGGACACAAAGAAGTAGCTAGTCGAATTGTTTGTTTGTTGTTTGGCAATCGAACGAGTGTTTTTCCTCCGCTTGGCTGACTGTACATGTTTTCCTACGTCTGTGTTTCTACAGTGTTAAGAAATGAAAGAAACGTTTACACTTATGTTATTAACACGTAATCGCAATGAGTCCTCGTAAAATTAAGGATTAGTATCACTTATGTTTTGCGCGACGAGGGCAATTTCAGCAACTTTCTGAAAACTGGCACAAGTGCTTTTAATCCTTAAATTTACTCGGCCCCATGCGATTACCTATCCAAACTTTCAGGATTGTTTTCTTTTTTCTCTTTTCTACGACATTTAAGCCTATGTCTAAGCTTAACTTACTATAAATACGTAAACATTTTCATCCATTATCGTGTTTGTCAAGCATAACCACGAAGTTTGGTGGCTAAACGCAAAACAATGTTTGACCAAACACGGGACCAAGTGAGTCCGAAAAATGATTTTGCGTATTATTGCTGAAATGTTCGACGTTACGCGGCTCATTTAGTTGCTTTTTACCGTTTGTGCAAGATTTGTTTGTTGGGGTGGCTAAACGATCAAATATTCGTTCGTTATGCGAAATTTTGGATAAACATGTTTGATTTAGATCAAATATGGAAAGCCATTTCATGCACTATTGTGAGATGTGGCTAAACCGTGAAACATGCTCGTCCAACGATGTTAGATGAAAATATTTCATCGTTCTTTGATTGCTTAATTTGTTTTCAAACAAACACACGCGTCGACTGTATTGTTTTCTTGTAATGTTTTGAGGTTTTTGAACCGCGGTCAATTCCTGTTGACTGCTCTGAACATAAAATATTTGCGCAAGGAAAGCCATGTGGTGTTGCTCAATACCAGTAAAAAAACATTATCGTGGAGCTCCGCTTTTAGGCTTGGCTAAATCTATATATTAAGGTTTCTGAGCGGGGTAACTAGTATAACCGAAATCAGAAGTTTTCGCTTGTGTATAACTTCAGCATTCTATTTGACGAGTTCACGCGATGATACAACAACTGACGACACCATTAGCTAGGATACATTCTTATACTTAAGGGAACTGAAAACAGTGAATTGCTAACGAAACAACGGCGGCGGCAGAAAATCGTTTGTTCGTCTGTCCCTTATCAAGATGGTTTGATGCTTGTACACACCTATAAATAAGTAATAAAGATGTAAGCCATGCTTTAGTACTTTCACTTGAAAGAAACGATTACCCTACGCTTACAAACACAGTGATGAACTTTTTACTTAAGTTATACGTGTTATATTATAAAAAGCGGTGGTTTTATAACGAGAATATCACGTGAGTACATTTGATGTTTGATGAAAATTTCAGCGAACTTCGATCTCACAGTAAGGTGTTCAGTTTCTTCGGTCAAATCTCAATCGCGCGTCATTTGGATTTATAGTTTCTGAAGTAACCAAACCCAGAAAAAGTTTTTGCATTAAACATGTACAACATCGAAGTCACGCTCTTATTTTGGCATAATTTAGAGAGTTTACTTTAATTTTTAGAGATTATTTTTTTCAGAAAAAATAAGTTAGGTAATTGTCAAAGCTTGAACAGATAGCTTATTAAATGAAAATCAGGCTTTCTTGCTCGTACAATAAAGAACATCGAATGCAGTTCGCAAAAAAAATGTTTCTTTTTTTTTTTCTGATTAGTGAGAATTAAGGTCGGTACCCCAGGCTCGTAGGGAGGGGATGGACGGTTGCGTCCGCACCCCTCCACCCCACGGGCTGTGGGGTACGCCTATTAGGGAACAAAAATCAAAAGAGAATTCCGTCAAAACCGGACTACTTGACGTAGTTTTAAATTGAAGTTTACGTCAAGTGGTCCATCCGATCAACAGTCACTAATCACCAAAACCATCTTAATCATAATTTGAAAACTCTGCGTAAAAAATTCTTCTTTTAAAACTAAAATAAGTCGTTTTGCGCCACAAATTGCTAAGACAGTCCTCGTAAATTTTCCTCGAGAGCATCGAGGCTCTCCATCATAGCAATTATGTCCCTCCTTATGTTACAGTTTTATTGTAACACGCTACGTAAATCGTACTGAAATCTTACACTATTTCTGACAACACTTAGCACTTGCTCAGATAATTCAGATACAGCTCAAAACTTTAAGAGGACAGACCACTACCATATCCTCTGCAAATGGCACTGACTCTCACACTAGGGAATGCTACCCAAACATAATGTTGTCTGGGTTAAATGCTCCAAATCCCCCTGAAATCGTGGCGCTATAAGGGTAAATATTGATCGAGGATGAGATCAGTCATTCGTTCAAAGAAACATCGACTTGAGAAAACAAAGAATGTAGGAGAAGATTCACGGTACCCATTTCTGCATCAGGATCTACGCCAGAATGATTTGGTCTGGTGATTTTGCTTTGACATATAACTGCGTACGTGCTGTAGGTGTAAATATTATTCCCCAGATCCTGAGACATTTTTAAGTTTGATGGACCGTGCACTCAAAGGGTGATACTCTATCCACTGCCCTGAAGTGATGGATATTTTTGTGCTGGGACAGTAAAAAGATGGAGGTTTGATTTCGTACACACTATAGGGTCTTGATGCACTTAAGTCATCCTCAGATTACGATAAAAGTTTCCGCGGAGTAGTAAAAAAATAATCGTAGAGCTCCCCATTTAGGCTTGACTAAATCCATATATTTTAAGTACCTTTGCAAAGATGGCGTCCAGTTAGAAAACTAGTTCCCAGTCCATTCGCACAAGTAAAGCAATGATAAAGAAAGTCGATCATTGGACTGGACTCCAAAATCGTATGGAACTAGAATGGTCTCACAAATCTGCTATAAGACCACATCAAAGATGTCATGAAACACTTTTTAACACCCACCAAAAGTTTTTCCCTAGTAAAATTCTAAAACACCATCTCCACAACTTTTTAGCAAGGTCCGAAATCAAATTGGCCGAGACGACTGGAGACAGAGCCTTTGCGGTTGCCGCTCCAGTCTTCTGGAATGCACTACAGGCAGGATGCTTTGTCATGGTCCAGAGCTATAACTGATTAATTGAAAGTTCTAAGGTCTGCTCTAATCATTTTGTACAAGGAGGCGTTGACAGACCAACGCGACTCCTGCTGTTTGTACAGACAGACAGACAGACAGACAGACAGACAGAACTTTATTTTACGTGGCACTCCACTTAGCTAAAAGCTACTTCGCAGGAATCCCAGAAATAAACAAATAAATTACAAAACAAAAGGAAGGATAAAATTTAGCTAACAATCTAAAAATTTAAGAATCTAAAATTTCTAAGAAATTGTGTTTCTGATCTCAAGCCTTTACAGTTTTCGTGAACAAGCATGTCTTTAAGGATTTAAGTGATGTCCCATTTCTGTAAGAGATCAAGGGAGGTTCGTTGAATATCTTTCTGAACGTTGGCTGATTTTGAAATAAATGCGATTTGTCCATACGTTCCACAGACCTTTTAATGCTGGGTGGAATTGCATGACAAAGGGATTTCAGTTTCTGTTTCACATGTTCCTCCACTGAAGTAGTGGCTGAAAAACCCGTGGATGTTGTTCAATAAAACTGCTAGACAACCTTCGGATTTCCCCGTGTTTTCTGTCACTGGTTTAATCCCTCTATAGCGCAATCGCTCGGTAGAAACAATTTCCATCCCCTCACACAACAATTTCTCTCCTTTGTGGGGGTAAAATTCTATCAGTCACGACAAGATAATGATAAGAAAGTAATCTCGACACACGTAATTATAACTAAAAAGGCTTTATGGAGTGAATCCCCTCAAATGAAAACCTAAGTTTGCACTATTTCGAGACCATTACTCGGTGTAGATTCGATCAGTAGATTTCACAATCAACTTTTATACGCAACAGAGTCTTTATCAATAGATTTTACCACATCAATCACTTGAAAACTTACAATTCCTACGCAGCGAGATTACACTGAGATTAGCCACCTCCTCTTCTCACAAAATTACTGCTTAAATCAAATCACGGCTTAAGTCAAGTCAGCAGTTTTATTGAGCTTAAATCAATCACGAGTTATTCTTTGTTCAAAATCATTGCTTTTGACGAAGAAAGAACTCCACGCCATACATTTCTTTTGGCGATCCCGTAATCCATTGTGCATAACATGGGTATCCGATTACTGGAAACTCATTTAATTCAGCCTTATATAATGCTAATGACGTCATCAGGGATGCTAATAAGCTATGAATAGCGCATTTACTATGCGCGTAATGATCAAAAGCGCTTCACATGTGTAAATCAACATATGATATGATATATAAAATACCAGGGCACACCACCGGGAACTACGTCCCTTACTCTTTGCGAACAGTGTATGGGTTGTGAATGATATATGAAATAAATCATATATGAATTACGGAAATGAAATAAAATTGAAGTCCTGAATTTTTTTCGGGCTTCTTTTCGCAACTTAACTTCGAGGATCATTCTTCATTGTGCGTGTATGGGTTCTTAAACGTCCTACAGGTAATTAAGGCATTTGTGAGACGGAACCTACGGTTTGTCATCCTTATCCGAGGAGACTAAACTGTTGCAGATTTCCAAAGGTAGCACTTTCTCCTCAATTATTTAAAGACCCCGACTGTTCGTCCCGACGGTGTCCAGTGCTCTACCAACTGAGCTGACCGGTCGGAAGTTGAAATGCTGAGTTGAGTTTGGGTCACCCGAGCGTTTCTGGTACAGCATGAACGGTACTTAAAGCCGCACATTAAAATAAAGCAAATCTTATTTATTCTCTTCAGTTCACCCAAGCTGAAGTCCTGGTATCACTTTATGCCTGGGAGCTTCTTGGATATGTGAAATGAAAAGTTTAAAATGAGATATGCATAAAAATTTAATTTAATATAAATGTTCTCCCTGGTTCACCGGGATTGAGGTACGGGCAGTACCCTGCATTACAGCGTCTCTGTTTCCACTCACAATAGCATAGCTTACATTCCTTTTACTCGTACCTGTCTAAATATCTGTTTGCTCGTCGGTTTCGTTTTGGTAGCGTTTTACCAGAATGCATTGCATAACTGAGCAGACAGCAAACAAGTTTCCAGCAATAACGAGCGTCGCTTACTTCGTCCCAGGTAAGTTTATCCTTCACAGGGATCTTTGAAATGGGTATTGGTGAGTACAAATGCGTTTGGGCAATTCAGCCAGTTCCCAAAGAAGCGATTATACCTTTAAGAATGTCACAACAAACGCATTTTATTACATAATGCGAAGTTATGCAACTGAAACGACGAATAAAAGGACCGCAATTTCGAATAAGGAATCGGTTAAGCGCAAATACTGCTTATTTTTTTGGAATAAGAGCCTAATAGTTGTTGTATTCCGTCATAAGCCGAGGGTAAAACAGAAGACAACATTTTCAGCGGTGTTTCAAGTTATCCCTGTCTGGAGGCGTTTTAGAATTACCTATGACGACATAAAGTTTTCTGTCATTCCAAAAATTAAACATACGTATAGATCAGGTCGTTCTAACTTTTGAATACTCTTTTGTGAAAGGGTATGTTTCCTAAGGTAAGGAGTAAAGGAAGCAATTCCGTTGGTTGAAATATTATGTTTTCTTTCATTTTGGCTACGAACACCAATCTTTGATATGCAAAGTGCATCCACTTAAAAAAAAACTCTATTTTGACACTTTTAGTAAGTAAAGATTGTTCTTAGTGATGCAATAAGCACCTATAGTAATCTAACTAAGTTTACATGGTATTCCATCAAAATTAACGTCGGGAATGTAAGCCTAAAACATTTCAGTATTGTAAAAGCATTTGCTTGGAAGCGTTCTAGTGGAACAAGTTTACCATGTTTAGGTGCTTTGCAAGATAATTTATACACGTGACCTAAAGACCATTAAGATTACGGTTCTAGTGGCCCAATGCATACAGTGGGTTGATCAATAATGGCTGGCTGCATTTCGTCACGTTTGCAGTCAGTTCAAAGTCGTTCTTAGTGATGTTTGTCTGGGCCCACTTAACTTTCCTCTCATTCAGTCTTTAAAGAAGCGCCAAATTTAGAGAGCCAGTAGATTTATTGGACAATTTTTTAGGAACAACGATCATTTTTAACCGACTGAGAGGCTCATACCAACTTACAACTTCCGTGATTAATCACCCAATATGAAACAATTATAATACACTCCTGCGGCTAGTCTATTGTTGTCTAGGATTTTATTTCCTTATCATGTAGACAAGCTGACAGACTCCACAAAGGATACAAAATATACGATAGAGCGTTGACCTTGACACTGCAAATTTGTACCAAATCTACCGTCAATGGTAGAAACGATTGTTTTACAAATTAACTTTTAGCCAAAGTATGAGCCACTTATACATGCTCTTTGGGGTACGTTATGAAGGGAGGTTCCTTAAATATCTTTCCAGCCCTTTTAGGAGTGGCTGGTTGTATATAAGGTGTCATGTCCCCATCGATATGTTTTTTTTCCACAACACTAACGATTAACCTTAATATTACCGGTGCGACTAGAAGTTCTTAAATAAATGCTTCCATCAAAGGTTGTCTCAGAAAATTTGGCTCGTAGAAGCCTAAACGACTCCCCTTTGACAAAGCTTTTCATGACGCTTGGTGGGTGAGACGAATAGAAATTCGTGAATCTTAAAAGTCTCCTTCGGTTTTTAAGATAGTTGCACATCGCGGATAGCTTTCTTCTTCTTACGGGAGCAGAGTTGGTGCATTGGTGAGAGCACTGTGGTGAAAGCGCAGTGGTGAGAGCGCTCGCCTTCCACCAATGTGTCCCGGGTTCAATTTCCAGAGTCGGCGTCATAAGTGGGCTGAGTTTCTTGTTTCTCTATTCTGCTCCGAGAGGTTTTTCTCCGTGTACTTCAGTTTTCCCCTCTCCCCAAAACCCACATTTGATTTGATTTTACTTTATTTAGTGTTAATTTGATTTAGTCTCCTCAATTAGTAGAACGGCTGTGTTCGATTAGAAAGATTTGATACTTTAATAAAGTGATTATTATTTTATTAGGTTAAACAGTACAGGCAAAGTAACCAAGGCAAAGATTTGTTTGAATTTAACTCTGGTTTCAGGTTAGAGGGGAACGTTCCTTGTATCGGGAGTTTATAGTTTTAGTTTCAATTTGCCTGAATTATTTTATGCAAACAATTTAGTTTGCACAGGAGCCCATCACTAGGAGGATACAACGTCCAACCTATAATAGGATACAACCTATGCCACAGCATTTTTTACAGACCAATTTATTTTTCATACTATCTTTTCCTGCGAAAAAATGCAAGCGGCTAGGGGAGCGCCATAACACAAAAGAGTTAATCAGCGAAAATAAAGGCTTTTCAGCTGCAGATATACTTGTGATTGGTCATAGGGCCCTTGCGGGAGTCTGATATTGCCTGGAAATTCAATCTAAAAATAAACCGAAAACGCTGTGACAAGAACATTGGGCGGTTGTACGCTCCTAGTGATGGGCTCCGCTGGCTTGCAAGAAATTTATTTTTATTTTCCTCACCCGCCATCCCTTTTCAAATGGTCCTTCCCAAAACTAGACTAGATTCAGAGAAAATAACGTCACAGCATGAAGAATCTGTGTTCCAAACCATTTTTCAATCTGAGAAAACCGCAAAAAAGTTTATCTTTCCAATTAGCAATCGGCTCAAACCCCTTTCTCATTGTCTTTGAATGCGTGACATACTGATAAACCTATTTGGTAGACCGTAAAATGAGATAGTAAACTCACACTCACACTGTATCGATATACGTAGTATGTAGTAGTAGTATTTTATCTGTATAATTCTTAGCATTTTTTTTTTAGTCTTTTAGCTCGTCATACTTTTGACTCATGTCCCTCCGGTTCGGACGATTTGGGCAACCACTCCCTGTGTAATTGACATTAAATAATTTGTCTTGTTATATATCTGGCGTTTTCCCCCTACATCGCGCCCATTCATTGGCTAATTCATGGTCACATAACATCTTACAATGAAACTGTTTCCTGCCGAATTCCATGAACGGGCAACATTTCGAAAACTATGACGTCAAACGGGAAACAGTTCACTGTTACCCGCGAAATGTTGACCGCTGTTGTACGTGATCAGAGCGTGCAGTTTAAGGTGACCTGATGTTGTGGCTGGAATCTCAGCGCGTTTTTTCAAAATTTGCTTTTGTTTTTGTTTTCCACCGGTTTGACCCATTTGTTTTACTATATAACAAATCACTTAATGACTGATCCCTTGGGGAACAGTGAATTTTGTTTCCCTCGAATCTCAATGTTTCTCACAGTTATAGATTTAGTCAAGCCCGAAAGCGAAACTCCATAATTAGTTATTTTTTTGCTACTGACATTTACGGATGTCTGCTTAATGCTACAGAAAATAGTATAGATAGGTGATATCAGTTGGTCCGAAAAAAAACCTTCGCATGGCCTTTCTTCACTGAGCCAATGTTATGCCAAAAAATTGAGCGACAAGGAAACGAAGAGTTTTAGGAACCTATTGAACTACTGGATAGCAAATGTGTGAGAAAACCAAACAAACATTCTTGAGTCTACTTTCGGATGAAAGGGTAGAATAATTTTACCACGGGATCTACGATTATTTTCTGTACTGGCATGGGCTTTCTTCAGACATCTTGGCGTGTTCAAAACACTGAGCAGCGGCAGGGAAAACGAAGAGTTTTAGGATCCAGATGATCTAATGGATAGCAAACGTTTCGGAAAAAAACAAACAAACAAACAGACTGACAGACAGACAAACGCATTCTTTTTAGTCCAAACTACTTCCAAATGAAAGCGTAAAGGAATTCACCGCAGGGAACAAAACGCAAAACAACTGAAACAAAACAACAAAACATCGCAAGAAAACAAACTACAATGCCTTTGTTTCTTCAAAGACTCCAGGACAAGGTTGAGAAATTAGGCAAGTAACAAACATATCTCGTTGTGAGCTACACAAATTGCTACGCAGTTTTGACATAAATTTCCGTGGAAAAGACTAAAAGGAGTACGAACCTATTACAACTTCGCAAAATTAAAGCACAGTAGGCACGAGTTTTTCTATTGCTATAAGCGAAGCTCCCTGATATTTATTTTACTGGCATCGAGCAACTTCGCACGGCTTTTCTTCAGCCAATTTTGTGTAGCAAACGTTTGGAAAAAACAAGCAAACATTCTTGAGTCCAAACTACTTTCAACGGTCGGATGCACGGGGAGACGTACGGTAACCATCATTAGGTTACCATTGTTAGGTTATTTTCTTCACTCACTAAGGTGTAGACACACTTCGTGATTAGTCGGCCCCGCACGAGAGCACTCGGTACATCGATCGTTCCCGAAGCTCACTCCGATCAAAGTTCACTCCAGCTCAGCGTGCATCGTGTCGGAAGGATCTGCTAATTTTGTAGCTTTCAGAGGACGATTAGGTGTCTTCGGGCGGACTAAAGATATTTCATATTAGTGCTATGACCAACTTGGAGACTGGATTTCATTACCTTTGACTCGTCCAGGCGCTAAACATGACGAGGAGATGATCATTTGGTTTTATCGATCGACTCCGCAAGCTCACAGGAGAAATATATATTCCAGCTTTCTGGAAAGTGACCTGAAAATGAGTAAATTCCATGCTGATGTGGTAAGCTTTGATGAAAATGAATCATATTTGTCGATCAATCGAACTTGCATGAGCGAAGCGAATCGAGGACTTCTTGAACGAAACAACTATTGAAAACATAAGCTTATTGACAAACATTGGCGCAATTGAAGAGTTCATGATGCGCAACCAAAGAAAAAACTTTTGCGGTCAGACGAGGACAACAAACATTGCTTCGATCAAAGACTAATTGTTCCATATTGTAGGTGAAGTCCTTACTCATAAAGACACAAGGCTATAACGAGTCAAGACTGTGCTCTAGCGGCTTGCGGCGACATGAGCCGTTGAAGTTTGGGTTAGGGCGACTGCGAAAAATTAAGTGTCGCTCGGCAGGGCACTCTTGCACAAGGGTGTTGGTTTTTTTGTGTTAGCGAAGGGTGGCACAAAAAAATTGGTTCTACAGTCGCACACTCGATGACATTATGATAGCTGTTCGGAAACTTTGTTGCAGCCGAGATTTATGATGATTTCAAAACATGTCACACAATCTTCTCTGGGAACGCCGCTTGGGCTTTCATCTGTACAAGCCGCACAAATCTGCTCCATTTCTCAAAGTATCTCAATATTTTTCTTTCTGATAGCTTACTTCTGATTTATTTAAGTGCCTGAGAAGTTGTTGACAGGCTGGCATCTTTACGTGTTGATTTTGCTATTACATGTAACTAGACCGCAGACCGGTTAGCTCAGTGGTAGAGCACCGGACCACTATGCGGGAGGTCGCGGGTTCTAATCCCGGCCGGACCAACACTCAGGGTCTTTAAATAACTGAGGAGAAAGTGCTGCCGTTGTAATGACATCTGCCAATGGTTAGACTTTCTAGTCTTCTCGGATAAGGACGATAAACCGTAGGCCCCGTCTCACAGTACTTTCACGTAATCTGATTCTTTGGGACGTAAAAGAACCACTAGGGACGTAAAAAAGCTCTGGCTGTGACACCCCTAGTGTCTGTCCTAGATATCTACATTACGGGGACACTCATAAATTACTTCATTAATTGTAAACTGCACAAGTAGTCTGGCCAAGTCCCCCTGCCAATGTTGTAAACCGCCATGAGGCTAAGTGATATGAGCGGTATATAAATACCTTACCATAAGGGCCCGTTCATATGGTCTCGGGTACCTGAGACAGCCCTCCTTCCCGAGACAGCTTTACCGAGCGTTTACATGAGAATTGCGTGACCGAGACAAAGTTTACCCTACTTAGTTATTTATAACTCGCCTTAAATCTTCAAATCCTCATTTGCCCTTCTTTCTTTGAATATCGTCAATATCTCAAGCAGTTTAAGGCCTGGGTTTAGAAATATGTTCATAAATATGGTTGATCGCCAATATCTTCTTCCAGATTGCCTAGAACTGGATGAAACTTTCCCTGAAGATAAATCTTGTTGTCCTTGTTTCCCTTAACGTATAGATTTGATCACGTGAGCAGTCACGTGATCAAAATTTGAAAAAGTCTTAAATCGGCGATGCGGTGGCGGATTTTAAGTCTACAGATAAATAAATCAGCGTTTTTAATATAAATCCAACATATCTAACTTTCTACGCTTGGAGTGATTGCTCCCGAGTTTTAATTTTTAAATTATCAACAGCTAAAGGTTGAATTCTGGGAAGAAAAATGACCTTTGCCCTCACAACTTTTTTGTTGAGAACGATGGACGGTCGCTCCAAACGTGAGACGCTGGAAATAATTAATACGCATAAGAAAAGCGTTTTTATTCGATATTATTTCCCACAAAAGTCACCTACTCCTCAAATAAGTGATGATTTCAAAGAAATGGTCACGTGACACGCCACGTGATCTAAGATAACGTTTATTGCACGTCAAAATGTTAAGGATGATGAGAACTACCCATGTGCCGAATTTCGTTTCAGTGTCATTCCCCTGGGCTGTTATATCACAAAAAACCGTTTTCTCTAATAAACGCCCCCAGGCCTTAAACTGCTTGAGTGGATGGAAAATTTCCTTCTTAGATTCATTTTTGCTTCAATACTTCTTTTTGTGTGAGCTACCTATGGTAGCTCACACTATAGTCATCGAGTTTGTCCGCCGTCCGTTACACATCACTTGATGTCCCTTGGGAGTAAGGGAACCAATCAGACAAAAGGATTGCATCATCCTTACTGTCGAATGAAGTCGATTCCAAACCTCACGTCCATATTTTCTCCTTTTGTTTCCGTTTGTAAGCAACATGTCTAAAGTACGTAAAATTTACGATACTTTTGGGAAGAATTACTTCCTCGACTTATCACAGCATTCAGAGCACGAATCTCGACCGAATAAAACACAGCGGTGTTTATTTTGTAGCATGGTTAAGTCGTCTCCTACCAAGTGGATTGATGATGCGTACCTGTAGTTTGGGAAATGAAAACCTGTAGCTTGCGAAATGAAACCTGTAGTTTTTGAAATGAAAATCTGCAGTTTTCGAAATGAAATATGTACCGGCTTTGTGAAATGAAAATCTGTAGTTTGCGAATTTCAAAGCACACAAACAAGCAATTGCACGCCGAATGTTTACATTTAAAAACCGCGAATCAAAATATCCACTCATTTGCATATAGTAACGCAACGCGCATTTTGTCAGCCGAAGTTTTTAGAAATTTATATTTTGCTCGAATTGTAGCAGCCCAGAACAAAGGCGAAATAAATGAGCTATATTTTTCGCAGGCTGTCGAAGATCCAAAATCTTTTCACCTTGAAAATTTGTTTTGATTACAAAAATTGTCAACGCGATTGCCGGTTCAAAAGGCCGCGTGTAGATAACTCCAGCCGTTCGAGCGGGTGAAAATTTTCTCTTACCGTGCGAACGGCTGAATATTTCTTGGCGACTGTGCAAACGGATGAAGTTTATTAAATGGGCAACCCTGGCTAACCCTGGGTGTCAGTGTTTTTTTTTTTTTTTTTTTTTTTCGTGCGAACGCTAACGCATGCAACAGTTTGTTTGGTTTCAGCTCACTTTGGGGCTCGGCCGACCTGCACCTTTCTTTAATTATTAATATTATTTTTTTGTTTCTTTGTTTATTTATTTATTTATTTATTTAAAAACAAACCAAAAAAAAAAAGGAATAATTTTCGGCTGGTTTTTTTAAATACCCTTGGCGTGACATTTCCGGTTATCTCTTATCGTTTTAACTGTGAAATGTTTGACATTTAGCAAATGCAAACGGTTAGACTTTCTAGTCTTCTCTGATAAGGACGATAAGCCGTAGGCCCCGTCTCACAACACTTTTTAACCCACACACTGTTCGAAAAGAGTAGGGGACGTAGTCCTCGGTGTGGTAGTCTATCTCTGCCAGCATGTGGTCGGCCTGACTGGATTAGCTTGAAGGGCTTCTAAGCGAATGAGAGCACAATGAATATACAGCCAGAAGTTAGGCTATTTGCCGGGTGCTGGAACTACCTCTTCAAACTTCACTCACACTCACCTAGTCACCGACAACTCCTAGCATCGTAGTTCATGAAGTATGAAGTAACAGCGAAATTAAACCTTTGACATTTCTAAATGGTAGCCCACACATGTACCCTATGGGTGTCTATTTTTTAAAAGCAAAGGCGAAGCCAATTCCAAGTTAACGTGTTACGTAACCGTCGTAAGTATTAAACTGCGAATAGCTGTTGCATTTCACTTTCTTTCCCGCTGTATCTGGACTATCTGATCACTGTGGGTAATGCTGCCTTTTAAAATTTAATTCCTTGAAATAAATTTGCGTTTTTCAACCCAAACATTGGGCCGAAATGTCTTTTTTCGTATACGTGCATATTTAATTTCGGGTCGTCTCGTCCTGGGTAGGCGAGACAAAGTGTTTACGTGAGAAAAGTTGTCCCGCTTGCCAGGGTTACCCTACCTTCCGAAGCGAGACAACTCGCCACCCCTAGTTGTCTCGCCCAACTCATGTAAACGGTTGGTAGAACGTTTCAAAGAAATAAGTGGAAAAATAGTTCGTGCAGGGTAACTGGTGGGGGGAGGGGGGGGGGGGGGGGAGCGTTTTCTCGGGTACCCGAGACCATATAAACAGGCCCTAAAAATGAGTGTTTATGCAAATTTATTTTGACATTTATTTACAAGTATTCATTTCGCGTTTGCTTCGCTAAAATTAAGTCTTCCGATTGTTTTGTTTTTCTAATTTTGACAAAACAACAAAGCAAACTATCTAATGCTAAGCAACTGCAGGAAATAATTAGAAGCATGGTTTTCCTTCTCTTAGTAGTGCAGTCTTTCCTTGTTGTTTTTGATTTTGTGTTGAACCAGTTCATTACATTGGCCAATATTCGCGAAGACCAAATTTAGCGAAAAACTATTTAAAAATTTGCTATGCTGCATCCATGTTCTACTGTTAGGTGGAAAAATGAACTCAGCGATGATTCTAGACCTGAATTACCACTGCAAGATGATTCTTTAAAATAGTCATTTTCACATCTTGCATCATTTATTTGTTGTATATTTCAATCACACACTCAGTTGCTGACATCTGGAAGAAGCCATGGCATCTGCGAAAGTAGAAAAATATATCAAGTATATTTAATTTACTTAACTGTGCTCCAGAAAAGCTCTCTTATTTACTTATATAATCAATGAATCACCCAATCGATTAATAGCGGAACTCCGGCGGCCCGACTGGCCGCCAAGCGGAGCACCATGCTTATAGAAACCCTTCAACTGCTTTTTTCATGGTAATCTTGGCTAGCGGTATTGCTTGTGGGCGTCACCGCACGACGACGACGACGGAGTTGCCCAATAATTAATAATAATGATGATGATGATAATAATAATAATAATAATAATAATAATAATAATAATAATAATAGCGAAGCTCCGGCGGCTCGAAGGGCCACCAAGCGAAGCACCATACCTATAGAAACCCGTCAACTGCTTTTCTCATGGTAAAAATGGCTAGCGGTATTGCTCGTGGACGCGACTGCACGACGACGACGACGATGACGGAGTCGCACAATAATAAATAATGTCCCAATAATAATCATAATAATCCAACATGGCGGCCTTACTCCACATAGCCCACTGGCCCCCACCTGACCAGCTAGTTTACAGCGTACCTCTTATACTGGACATCCATCTTATAGCCAATTGACACCTGTCAAAACAAGGTATCCGCTGACCAGTGTCACGTGACCATATCGCGTGCTCAAGTTAAAACCTCAGCGTGGTCAGCTGTTTTTTTTTAAGTGAAAGTAATAAGCAAAGGACCGCCAACGATAATGCTGTAAAACGTAGGATCTACAAGAGATCTAATCAGCCAAAACATATATCGAATATACATGTAACAAGCAAGGCTGATACTACGTGAAAAAATGTGACTTTGCGAGACACCACCATGACCGAGACCCGATAAAGTAGGGCTGCAACCATGGAAAGCTGTTTCGTCCTTATTGGGACTCATCGGCATGGTGTAGCAGATTTAAAAGACGCCAGCTCAATGCGAGCGCCAATAAATTGCACAATGAACCCGTTCACGATATCAAGTTCCGTACCTTGGACTCTCTTGCCATCCGATCCACGCGTTGCCACACCACGTAGCCCGGATAGCAAGGAATCCAAGTGTCACGATGGCGTTTTTTTTAAGTTGACCGCTGACCAGGTACTTGCTTTCGATTGGATCGCAGACTCAAGCCAGGTGTGGAACACCCAAACCAAATTGAAGCTTAATTTTTCGCGCGCTTTCTGCGGCTCGTAATTTCACATTCAGTTGGTTTCTTCATTTTGAGCACACCAACTTCATCTTCTTAGATCGAAGTTTGTCTTAAAATTCGCGTAAAAAGCATAAAAATCAAGAATTTGTCAAAAGATCGACTCCGGAAGGTGAATTTTCAAGTGATGAATGGAAGAGCGAAATATTTTTCTCAAGAAAAGTTTCAAACTTGGATCGATTGTACGGTTGAAAACAGTATAATATTCAACGCTTCAAGGGCTTTCACTTTAACGCGGCATCTTGCATCTCACCAAGAAAGGTCACTTAACAGTTCACCGGTATTAATAGGAGGAACGAGTAGCTCAAACGCTATGGAAGAAGCTCTTTGTTTGGACAAACCGTTTGCTATTTTTGCGGATGCTTGTTTTTACTTTACTGAAGCTTACGTATTTTCAAGTGGTAGAAACCTCTACCACAGGCTTCCCAAGCTCAGCAAAGGTGAAGCGTGAAGATGTTGTGTTACTGACTGTAATAAAAAGTTTTGTACGGGAAACAAACAGAAAATACCACACTTTCTTAATAAAATCAACTTACCGCAATAAACTGTTGTACTCTTTATTATCTAGCGGTTTTTCAGGCTGATTTTTAGCAATTTTAGCCGGATTTTTGCCGTTTAGGTTTCCTAATGATAATAAAAATGCAAAGCAGTACATTACTTGCAGACCGGCGTCGACAAAACCAGGATCGGATCGGATCGGATCGGATCGGATCGGATCGGATCGGATCACGGATCGGATCGGATCGGATCACGGGATCGGATAACAGATGGGAAAAAAGTAATAAACAAAAAGTATATTACAATGAACATTGGAGAAATGCTGACATACTGTGACATTTTGCGTGACATATTGAAGCTCAGGCCCTACTGAAAGTGATTTCCCGAAATGTAGTCTCCTTCACGGCTGTCGCCATGGACGAAAGCAAGCGGAAGGGACGCATTATTTTATCATTCAGTTATATAATTAATAAATTAATATAATTATTAAAAGAGCCAAGGGGTTTGTAAAGATTATTATAATATTACAATACGAAAAATACGTGATGATTTTACAACTAGACGGCCAAAATTATTGTGCGATCTCTAACTGTTCATCACTGAGTTCCATATACTCGTGGAATTTAAGTCGACTGGCGTGTAATAATTGCGATTTAGGTTAAGAGGAGCTGAGCGAGTTCATAGAAGAAGCCAACATGGATTTAACTAAATAAATCGCTCGCGAACACTACACCTAAAAAACGTTACTCCCCACCTCGTTTTTCGTCTCTTCTCTTGCCCTTGCTAAAATAATATCAAATATAGAAAAAGTAAATAAACACGTGAGATGATATTAAAAAAAGAAATTATAACTGAATGATAAAATAATGCGTCCCGTCCGCTTGCTTTCGTCCATGGCTACAGCCGTGAAGGAGACCACATTTCGGGAAATCACTTTCCATGGCGGGAAATCACTTTCAGTAGGGCCTAAGCTCCAATATGTCACGCAATATGCCACAGTATGTCAGCATTTCTCCAATGTTCATTGTAATATACTTTTTTGTTTATTACTTTTTACCCATCCGTGATCCGATCCGTGATCCGATCCGATCCGGTTTTGTCGACACCGCTTCCAGATTGTGAGCCGCTCGGAGCGAAGAAAACAAACATTTAAAATATACCCGCTTGCCCTTTTGCCCTAAACGATCAGAAAAGAGATGTAAACGCTTCCTATCAGCCCAATCTCAAGCCAAAACTACCACCACAGCTCTTGCTAGAAATGTTTTTTGCCGAGCTAGGTCGCCCGATAAAGTGGGACACACCGCCATGGACACACTTTCCAATTGCATGCTGGGTTACAAAACGTTACCGGCAGGGACGTAGGCGGGCAGTTTTCGACAGACAAATCAATTTGAAAAAGCTGCCCGCCTACGTCCCTACCGGGATAGTTTTGTGACCCATAAAGTGTGGTATTTTCTGTTTGTTTCCCGTACAAAACGTTTTATTACAGTCAGTCTTTACGCGTCACCTTTGTTGAGCTTGGGAAACCTGTGCCTCTACAACACAGGACAGTGCGGTAAATTAAATAAATAGAAGCTTAACATTTGGTTTAATCGTTGTTACTTTTGTTCAGGAATGAAACTTGTATTTTTCTCTCGAATGGATATAAATAACAATCATATGTACTCGTTTTGGACGCAAAGAAGTAGTTTGGTTCAAAAAAAGATAAAAATTTATAAAAATTTAAAAATTTATGATTAAAAAACGTTTCGGTCTCTCGACCTTCGTCAGTTACAAACAGAATGTTAAAAACCTACAACTTAAAGTGCCTATGAAATGAAAAATAATTGCTGCTTATTTGAAAGGCTTTTCAAAATAAAGAAGAATGGCGTTTTCCTTTTTGGAATATCTTTTTTCGTTCTAGAGATATTAACGTTTTTGTATTATGCAAATGAGGAAAGTGATGACGTCATAAATTGTGCAACTGAAATGTTCAAATACTGAATCAAGAATATCTCTAGAAATATCGGAGCGATGATCTTCAAACTTGGCACCAGAAATGCAGATCACAAAAGAAAAAAATGACGCCTGTGGTGCCATTGCCATGGCAACTCTCTTGGCTCCAGTCTCTTTCTGTCAAAAACCAAATATCCCCATTTACAACCCTTTTAAGTGGGACATTGGATCCTGCTCGAAACAGACATGGTTCTAATATTGTGTTAACTCTCCTCATTAGATTGCTGGGGGTGGATGATACTTGGTTAAGACAAAAACTGGGAATTTCATTTCTAATTAAGACAGGACCAGCCGCAAAACTGTTGTCATGGCAACAGCGTCACAGGTGTCATTTTGTTTCTTTTGTGGTGTACATTTCTGGTGCCAAGTTTGAAGAACACTGCTCCAATATTTCTAGAGATATCATTGATTCAGTATTTTGCCATTTTAGTTGCACAATTTATGACGTCATCACTTTCCTAATTTGCATAATACAAAAACGTTAATATCTCTAGAACGAAAAAAGATATTCCAAAAAGGAAAACGCCATTCTTCTTTATTTTGAAAAGCCTTTCAAATAAGCAGCAATTATTTTTCATTTCATAGGCACTTTAAATATGATTTTACAACAATGGTTACAAATTACATACGGGTTACGTAACTCAGACAATGAAACGAAAAACAATAGGTGTACAAAAAGTATGAAACGACTACGGTAAATTAACAGGATGCGGAATAACAACAATAATAGTGTACTTTTTGTACACCTATTGTTTTTCGTTTCATTGTCTGAGTTACGTAACCCGTATGTAATTTGTAACCATTGTTGTAAAATCATATTTAAGTTGTAGGTTTTTAACATTCTGTTTGTAACTGACGAAGGTCGAGAGACCGAAACGGTTTTTAATCATAAATTTTTAAATTTTTATCTTTTTTTGAACCAAAAGTTGTCCATTTTCGGTCTTTTTAACTGTTTTATATATATATATATATATATATATATATATGGCCTTCAGTTTTTCTTTTTTTAATCGCTACATAACATACTGGAATGGTGTTCCATCGAACATCATGCATGCTACTTCTTTAAGCAGTTTTAAGTCCTATCTATGACATTGTTTTAAATCAGATGTAGCTTGTGAGTGACAAGTATGTAATTTAATTAATTAAGCATTGGATTGCATTTCAATTTTAGTGTCAACTTTCGATTTAATTTGATTAGTTTAGCTTTGGAATGTGTAATATTAGATAATATACTTTGTATGGGAATTTAGTTTCTCCCAATTATTCTCCAGTCTTGCACTTTTTTTTGTGTTTTGTATCAACTTAGTTGTATTTGCATGTCAAAGTATTATTTACCCATTGGCACCCGTGCCGGCCAAAACCGGCCGTAAAAAACTCCCATGCTTCAAAACATTGCAACTTTCTCAATCGCACGAATATTGCCTTAACTGTTAGTTGTGAGCACGAAATGGAATGCCCTTTAAATTTGGATATCCAATAAATGCAAGAAACGTAGCGATTTTTACCAAATATGGCCTTTTGAGTTTGGACAAGAACGAAACTGACCGTTTTTAACGTCAAAGAGAAACGACAAAAATGCCTCTTTTTGCCTTCATGTTTTTTAAGAAAATCATCGCCGAAAAACCAAACTTCAACCATCATAACGAAATTCAGTCCTTTTTCTAGCTTAGAAATGACTTTTTTTGTTGATATTCTTCTCCCGAGCGTAGATACAGCCTTTTGTTCCAGTGCATTCGGGCCTTTCCGCCATTTTCAATATCTAGACCACATTGCATGCTGGGAAATGACGACAATTTTTGACAGCACCCGTTCCTTCTCCCAATTCTTTCACATATAAACTAAGTCTACAGCCACTCCGACCTACTGCCAAAAACTTCTGCTTATGGTCATCTTCGGTACTCAGAAATTCCAAAATATGTGGCAGTAGGTCGAGAAATTCATCAATAGTCGAGTTCCAAAGGTACTAAGTGTTCGACCGGCCAAATTTCCAGTTCGTCGAGTAACAATCCAAATTCAATAACAAAGTACATCACCTTGCTCGATTCTTTGAGAAAGTGGACTCTTAGCTACCGTCCCGCTTAATGATGCTCATCAGGCAGCCGCTAAAGATGAAAAATGGCTGTAAATTAAGCAGAAATCGCAAGCAAACCCTACTTGGGCCATTGTTGTCGTTTCACGGAAAAAAATAGCTACGTCAAAATGACGTTTTCAGAAACCTTGAGCCTCCAGTGATATTTGGCATTAATGTTTAATGGGATTTCTGATGTTTGCTTTGATGAATCATTACCTTAAATCCTCATACTACATTGTTAGTGGTATCAACCAAATGCCCAATATAAATGAACAAGTTGCTTAGTCTTGCATTTGGCTGGCCAGTTCTAAGAGCAGCTGGATTTCTTTTTGAAAACACTGTAGGTGCATTGATTGATGAGCTTAATGTTAGCAAGCAGTTGTTTTGTGATAGTAAGGTCAAGATGTAACTGATCAAAAGAACTATCTTGGTCTTAATTCATATAATCTAAATATTTTTATTGATTTCCATGTATCTTTCTTTCATAATTTTTTTGAGGCATACATATATCCAGAGGATACACAATTTCTGATTTCCGACTGTCTCATGGGAGGCTGTGGATAATTGAAATTGCGTTCATTATGAAGTGATGATCTGAATCACTATATATCTGATGTCATACTGATTCAAAGGAGCAATCACCAGGCTTCTCCACCAATTTCTAGTGGCTCTAAACCATAACTAAGTAGCCTATAGTTCAACAGGTTAACAGACTTGTCCTTAGGTATTGCTCTAACATGTTAAGAAATGTTTTGTTTTAAAAATTTATAGATGCAAACTAGCATTGCAGGTTCTTTTTTACACAAAGTATTAAAGATTATTTTTAAAAAAACCTACCTAGATTTTTTTATTTTGCCTTTTTAACATCTCCAAACTCAATTTGTAACTAAGAAATTTCTATTACCTTACTCAATGGAACGCTTGTTTTTAGGAGGGGTGGGGGTCCAAATCCATAAAAGGGACTTCATATCTGCTAGCAGTTCTGGACTAGGGGGTCCAAATCTGAACCACAAGCAGATCTGGACTGGAGGGTGCAAATTTGCGGGGGGGGCAGATCCACTGTGCCACTGGCTCAGATCACCTTTCCATACTATTTTTTTTAGAAATTGGGTCTACAGCTTGAGTTAGGTCAGATGGGTGATATGACAAGCAGACTATATGTAAATGCCAGTCGAAAAGCTTTTGGTGCTCCACTTTTAGGCTTGGCTAAATATATATATATATATATATATATATTAATAATAATAATTAATAATCTCCAGCTGACAAGCTAGTTTACAGCGCACATCTTTGATAGTGATCATCCATGTTATGGCCAATTGAAACTTGTCAAAACAAGAAATCTGCTGATCAGTATTACGTGACCATATAGCGGACTCAAGTTAAAACCTAATCGAGGTCAGCTGTTTTTTTTTTTTTTTAAGTTTACCGTTGACCAAGTACTGGTTTTCGATTGGATCACAGGCTCAAGACAGGTTAACTTAAACAAAACGAGACACACAAGCCCAAACGAGGCTTAATTTTTCGCGCCCTTTCTGCGTCTTTGGATTTCACATTCAGTTTTTTTCTTCATTTTGAGCACAACAACTTCATCTTCTTCGAAGTTCGGTCTTTTAATTCGCGTAAAAGGCATAAAAATCAAGAACTACTTAAATGATACTCCGAAAGGTCAATTTTCAACTAATAAAATCTCGATTGTTTGGTCACCTCGCACCAAGAGAAACATTGATTTAATTGAACGTGTGCAGAGGAAAGCCACAAAGTTAATTTAAAATCTGATAGTAATTACGAATCTCTTTTAAAGGAACTTAAACTCGTGTCTCTTGAGCAAAGACGCTTTATAGCTGATGTAATTTTTTTGTATAAAGTTTTGAATGGTTATTTTAATGTAGATTTTAGTATTTTCCTAAATTTTTATTGTTTTGACGATCTTTATACCTTTCGGAGTTTTGACTGTTTGAAATTAAGGAAAAACTTTGCTAAAGCTACCGGTTTTAAAACTCATATTTTAGCAGACTTGTGGATAGCTGGAACCGTCTACCGTACGAGGTTCGCCTTAGTCACAATGTACAGTCATTTAGGCGTGGTGTTGTAGGGTTTCTGGGCCGGCCTGGTAAGTTTTAGTCTGTCGATGGAACTGCCAGGTCTAGTCGATTTGTCACATTGCGCTTGATTGTTTTGCATTTTTAATTGTATGTAGAATATGATGTTTATATTGCTTTAGTTTTTTCATGTAAATAGCATTTATGGTGTTGCGCCTTGTGTGGGGTCTCTGGCTCCTTTGTACAACTCCAATGGCTCCTTTATTTATTTATTTCTCACATGAATTGTAATTAAAAAAATAATAAAATGGAAGAGCAAAAGGTTTTTCTCAGGAAATTCTTAAATTTTGGATCCACATGTATGGCGCCCGGATTGTGTGGTTAAAAAACAAAGTGATTTAACGCTTCAAGGGCTTGTTCACTTTTAGGCGGAATCTTGCCGCTCACAAGGAAAGTTCACTTAACAATTCACCGGCATTGATTGGAGGAGCGAGTAGCTCAAACTTGGTGGAAGAAGTTCTTTCTTTGGACAAACCGTTTGCTATTTTTGAAGATGCGTGGTTTTACTATAGTGGATCGATGCGTATTTTCAAGCGGTAGAAAGCTCGACAACACAGGTAAATTAAATAAATTGAAGCTTAGCATTTGGTTTAATCGTTGTTACTTTTGTTCAGGAATGAAACTTGTATTTTTGTCGGTTTTTTTTGTTGTTGTTGTTTTGCTTGCAAGCGAACGAGTGTTTTTCATCCGCTTGGTTGACTGTGCATGTTTTTCGACGTCTGTGTTTCTACAGTGTTAAGAACTGTAAGAAACGTTTCCCCTTATGTTATTAACACGTAATCGCAATGCGTCCTCGTAAAATTAAGGATTAGTATCACTTACGTTTTTCTCGACGAGGGCAATTTCAGCAACTTTCTGAAAACACTGGTGATATTACAAACTATCAAACATTTTCATCCAATATTGTGTTGGACGAGCATGTTTGACCGTTTAGCCACCTCTCTCAACATTGCATTGAAATGGCTTTCCATGTTTGATCCGGCCCCATGCGATTACCTATCCAAACTATCAGGATTGTTTCCCTTTTTCTCTTTTCTACGACATTTAAGGTTATGTCTAAGCAATTTTTTAACTTACTACGAAATATGTTTGTTAAGCTCCGGCCAGACTCGTACCCAGTCGCTATTTACGTGTTTTATGGGGAGAGAAGATTGGATACGAGGATGGATTGAGGCGCGCGGGGTGTCGTGGGAAGAGGCGAAGGAAAATAGGTTAGCACTCGTTCACAGGGATGGAAAGGACCTCATTAATTATGCTAGTCCCAACCCTAAACCTAACCCTAACTCTAACCCCAAAAACCTAACCCTAACCCTAACCCTAATAACCCTAACCCTAACCCCAATTCTAACCCTAACCCTAACCCTAACCCTAACCCTGACCCTAAAGGTCCTTTCCATCCCTGTGAACAAGTGCTAACCAGGAAAATAGCGACTGGCAGATTTCGATCCAACATGGCGGCCGGTTTTACACGAGAAGTACTTTTTGCATCATTGCAAGACCGTGCAAGGTCCTAACGTTCCATCTTCATTTTTGGAAGAAGAATGTAAGTTTACTCTATCTCGCAAGCTTCATGGGAATGAAACCAAAACATATTTGAAGCACATTTACCAAAAACGTGCTATGGAGGTAAGATTCTAAAAAAGAATTATCGTGGTATCAGATTGTTATGAATTAGTCGAGTCAATTTCTACGAATCTTTATTTATTTCAGCACAGCGATGATCCCACCTGCATGAAAATGTCTGCAATTTACCAGCCGTTAAATTTGCAGCTGAGATTTTAAGCTACATTATGGTGTGTTGCAGCCTTTTCTCTGGGCGCCAGTCAGGGAAAAAGATTTCTGTGTCAAGCAGTGAATTTTTCTTCGAGTTCTTAGTGTGGGAGATAAATGTGACCGACCACCTATGCAAGGAAACTGGCATTGAACAAGAGATAACATCCGTTATAGTATCAGCTATCCATTCAAAGCAATGCGGGTAAAGAAACTACAATATACCTTCCTTTCTTGGCTACTTTTGCTCTTTCATTTGTAGTACTAAACTAACCAGTTTGCAGTATTGAAGCTTACATGTAAATAATTAAACCAGATGGGATACTACACATGTATATGATGTCCCTTATCCAAAAGAAAAGCTGCTAATAAATCTTTCAGTACCGTATAACATCTTGTTACACATGGTGTCTCTTCTTTTGTTCATTGATATCCATAAACATGCTCTCTTGACCTTTTTTCTCCTTTGTACATGTAACTATTTTATTCCTGTGAGAAGTGCTTGCTTAATAATCTAATGGCCTATCACTGACACCTATTATTTATTAGTATAAACCTACAAGTGGTCTATCACGAATGCAGTTCTCTGATTGCTATCTATTCTGTGATAGATAGTGAGTAGTGTTTGTCAACAAAATGCCACCGCTTCTTTGCATTTTCAAAAAGTCTATGTGGAAGATTTAGACAATTTACGTGTTTAGTTTTGAACGACTAGTAGACTTATACTAAATCAATTAGATTATTCGCTCTCAATTTCTATGCGTGATAGTTGATTCGGGCTGTGCCCTCATCAGCTATCACGTGATAGAAATCTCAAGGTCATAATCTTAACTATGACAAGAACTCTTGTTACATTTCAAAGGCAAGGCAAATTAGAACGGTTTATTATTGATGAGGCTCATTGCATAGACTGTAGGGAAATGATTTTTGTAAAAGCTATACCCAGCTGGGCACCCTCAAGGACTTTGGCGTACCAGTTTTTGCTCTCACAGGCTCTGTTACACAAAGAACAAAACATGTTATTACTCAAACTTTGAAAATTCCACAGGCTAAAGATGCTACAAATTCCTTGAACAGACCAAACATCTGTTACACTGTTGAGCCAAAAGGACAAAACGTCATTGATGACATTGTTCAATTAATTAACACAAAATTTCAAGGACAGAGTGGCATTGTGTACTGCTTTGAAGTTCTTGACACAAAGGATGTGGCATATCACCTAAATATTAGTGGAATATCACCTGGTCATAATTTTACCAACTTAGACCCTTTTGAGAAACAAAATGTTGAAACAAGATGGATGGAATACCGCATCAAAGTCATATGTGCTACCATACCCTTTGGCATGGGCATAGACAAAAAAGATTGCAAATTTGCAATTCATCACACTATGTCCCAAAACTTTTCCCCCAGGAATCAGGGAGAGCAGGAAGGGATGGTGAACCAGCTCATTCTATCCTTTTTTATCGTTTTCAGGATAGAACCAAGTTTTTGTCACACATTTCATGTTTGAAGGACTTGCAAAAATGGGAACATAAATTTCATTAGTTGAATTCCATGGTCAAATACTGCTTAACCTTGGACTGCAGGACGAAAGTGATTATGCAGTATTTTGGGGAAGAATTTGGTCTTGATTTGTGTCAGGAACAATGTGTCAACTGCCTTTGAGTTAAGTCCACACAAGATAAGAATGCTTCTGATGATGCAATTGCCTTTGTGAAATGCCTGCAGGCAATTATGGTGTCTTGTCCAAGCACCACATCATTGCCAGATTTTACAATGACCTTTAGGGGTTCGAAACGTCAAGAGGATGTTAAAAAAGGACTGGACAGCTTTAAGAATTTGGCATTGGTTAGAGAACCAATTATTATTATTACTTTGGTTAGAGAACCAATTATTATTATTACTATTATTAAACTTTACAGACAAGCAGGCAGCTCTATCCATTCATGAATTAATAACTTAAGATATATTGCCAGAGAACATTAGAGACTTGAATGAAAGGGGCTCTTTACCGGCTCTTTACTCTTTACCGTACTTGGCAGTAAGGCTCTAGATCTTCTTGCTAGAAAATTGCATGTAACAAGGTGAATTTGCACAGAGTCCTGACACTTTAAACTTTTGTACAGGTCATAAATGTTCACAGGAGCACACAATTAGTATAAACTAATTTCTCAGTTTTCTCAGTTTTTTATTTAGACTATTCTTCACAAAATACTACTTCAGTTGACTTGTTTGAATTTTTCGGTACTTTACTATCAACATAATTATTCCATGCTGCTTTGAACTGCTTTGAACTGCTTTGAGAGTTCAAGCTAGGAATGTTCTACTTTATTCTATTGTTAGTTGTTTTAGCACAAGTGATAGATTTTGAAACTTGTGCAGAACTATTAAGCCCTTTTCTATTTCATGTTTAAATGAATATGTTATGATTATATAAGTTTAATCAGAAGTCAAGGATAAGAATATTTTATTAAGCTAAAAGTTTATTTGACTTCTTTGACTTTCAATAAAACATGAGTGCTGCAATGAAAACTGGTTTAGATAGTACACATACCTGGATTGTATTTATACTATAGCAATATGGCCTCATACTCAGTTGCCATATGTGTTTTGGAATGATATTTTATGGAACTAGGAACTTAGAAATTACAAAACAAAAATTGCGACTGTGTAAGAATCTGTAACAAAACCCCCCACTATTTCAAATAGCTAAGTTAGCTGTTCTTAGGCATTGTCATTAGCACATTGCTCTACCATCATGTGCCACCATTCTGGAAAATTGTCATACAATTTCTTGTTGAAGTTGTCTTTCTCCTTTTGATACACATTGATAAACATGTTTGAAACATTTTTTGACAAATTCCTTCAGTAGTGTAGATCTTTGGACTTGAACAGCTAGCCAGGTGCTGGTGCGTGAAAAAATCTTCGTTTAAACAAAACCACATTACCAGCACTTGGTCGGGCAGTGAATCTTGTTCTGTGTGCTTCTTACCGGTAAATACCCCAAAGGTTTCAGAGTATGACTCTCTAGTGCTGTCAATGGACTGAACATTTAACGTCAACCGCTTCAGCAAAGAGCTGCATAGAGACAGTGGTATGTCCTGGGTTGAGAACAGACTAGGTAGTTTTGTGGTCTGCAATCACAATGTGTTTTTAATGTGGGTTTAGCACTTACAATAATTGTAAATCCCAATACATGTACCATACGATTGTCTCTTAACAGCTGCTGCTGGACTTCTTAAAAAAACACCCCAAACGTTTCAGAGTATGACTCTCTAGTGGTGTTAATGGACTGAACACTAAGGAAATCAAATACAAGAAAACCCTACCAAAAAATAATTTCTTTCTTAAATAAACTATGATTTATAAGATACCTTGTTCATCCTATGTAACCTGTTAGTATGGCGTGTTTGCGCTGTGTAGAAAACGTGACTTTCGCTTCCTCCGTAGGGCGGGGAGCCATATCCGTTTCCTTATCTCGGTCGTCTTAAAAAGGAAAACGTTATACAACTGAAGGAACGATTATTAATATTCATCATTGAATTCGATAAATATTTAAGCTTGAGCTTATGACTCTCAAGCTTTGTCGCATTCCACCAACAACAGAAGTCGAACGTATGCCATATCTAAGATGTCTGTATAAAAGATCAAGATATGACTATGATACCTTAACCTTCGATCCACAATTCACTGAAAGAACTGTCCAAATCGCCCACATCGTCTTCCCGCGAAGAAGCCATTACGGCAGCACGACATCAACACCCAACAAAACAGAAAACATTCTTTTGACGAACGCTTTACTTCGTTAAATAACTAAACTAGAGCAGTGAATTTTGACGACAAGAAATGTCTACAATAACACCATTTTTCTTGAAAAAGAGCACTGCACGGTTCCACGCACGATTGCACGGATCTATCAATCGAAATCTGCCAGTCGCTGTTTTTCCTTCGCCTCTTCCCACGACACCCCGCGCGCCTCAATCCATCCTCGTATCCAATATTCTCTCCCCATAAAACACGTAAATAGCGACTGGGTACGAGTCTGAGCTCCGGCTAAAAGATCAAACATTTTCATCCAATACCGTGTTTTTCACACATATCGATAACGTTTAGTGGCGAAACGCATAACAGTGTTTAACCAAAAATCAGACCAAGTGAGTCCAAAAAAAAAAAAAAAAACGATTTTTTTTATATTATCGCTGAAATTTTCGACATTATGTGGTTCATTTGGCTGCTTTTTACCGTTTGTGCACGATTTTTTTGTTGGGGTGGCTAACAAACATTTAACGCGAAATGTTGGATGAAAATGTTTTATCTAGATCAAACATGGAAAGCCATGAAAATGCACCACTGAGAGCGGTGGCTAAACCTTCAAACATGCTCGTCCAGACCCTGCGAGCAGAGGCCCTTCTATCTTCCTTGTCTAGGAAGATCGAAGGGCCTCTGCTCGTAGGGTAGCTCGTCTAACGGTGTTGGATAAAAATATTTGATCGTTCTTTGATTGCTAAATTTGTTTTCGGACAAACAAACGCGTCGTGCATTGTTTTCTTGTAATGTTTTGAGGTTTTTAAACCGCGGTCAATTCCTGTTGGCATCTGTTGCGCCAAATGTCCGACGATTGTTATGTGTTTCGTTCGGCTGTTTGTTCACCAATGTCGGACGCTATACATGTCAGGTGTATAACATATTGCCCAGATCCCTCAATATGATAAGCCTCATGTTTGGAGGGAACCACTTAATATTTTTATCTTCATTTGTAAACAGCATTCGATTTCTTGAGCTGCTCTTATCTTACCATTTCCCTGAATAACCTTTTCCCAACTCAGTTTACGCTCGCCGATACATTTTTATACACGTTCGCTTGCCAAGAAATAACGCAATAATGTTCGGTGCATTGAACTTTCACAAAACAAAAATGCGTTTTAAAAATATTTTTCAGTGCCTCACGCCACAGAAGACAAAACATTTCACAATGGACTCTCGCCGGCGCGAGAGCACGCTTTTGTGATTCTAGAAAAATTGAAAATGGGTTTTGGGTTCGCAGATCCGCAGAAGGCCTTTTTGTTTCCATGCGAGCAAAGCGCGTAAAACTGTTCTGAGAGTTGCCATAGAGGGTGATTACCAGACGCTTATATATCTGTGGTAATACTGTTCATTTCCGCTCAAAAGTAAATGGCCAATCGCGTCGCGTTTCCTGCATGATGCGTATTGCGTCGCCCGCTTCGCGATTCGCGTCACGCGAGAGTCACTGGAGCGAAAAATTTTACATAAATTTCGGATGACTTTCTAAACGTGTTACAAATGCAGCTATTGTTCAAATACACACAGCATTATCGAGGTCATCACGAATCGAAATGGCGCAGTCCTCTTGTAGACAAAAAGACGAACTTTGTAAATTCGTTAGCTAGTTGGCCACAAACAAAGGGCTAGTGCTTTCAGGTATTTTGCATAAAACCGCAATTCTAGATCTGGCTACGTAACTTAAAACCTACTAAACATGTCTGATAAATAGACCTTATTCGCTTGTACATTTTGTTTTCCCAATACAGATCATGTGACCATACTCAAGAGACTTGGTCCTTTGTCTTGCTCATTAAAAAGAGTGCATGCAGACATATTCATGCTTGCATGCACTCTTTTTTAATGAACCAGACAAAGGATCAAATCTCCTGAGTATCGTCACATGATCTGTATTGGGAAAACAAAATGTACAAGCGAATAAGGTCTATTCACGCGTTAAATCATTACACGCTTCTGAGAAGACGAGAAAAAATCCTAAGCAGAACGGAGTTTATTTCATTTCCTTCTTTTTGCATGCCTATCGAAAATGGCAAAGTCCTCGTGTTAACAAAACGAGAATATTTTGAGAATAGTTTTGTGTTTGGCGGGTTGGCTTACATGAGAAATTTGCATAACTTCAAAACCACAGACGCGTGATGTAATGCTTTCGACGTTTGAACTACGTTTTAATGTTTTTTAGCGCTTGCGCAGAAACGCCGGAAGTGAGCTTTGTGGATGAAACACGACAAAGACAAAAAATAAAACGACGAAGAACCAAGCGCATATTTAGACTCAGCCCGGCTTCCGGTGGAAGTCGGCCGAGTAACAATCTATGTGTAAATGTGTACATCTCCCTGAACCGAATTCCTGAGGCTATGTGAAATATGACTGCCTATAGCTTTCTTGGCAGATATAGGATTTATAAAAAGGGAGTTCGAATAATTACGACCACTGAAGGCAGGAGCTTCTAGGGGGTCCGGGGGTATGCTCCTCCGGGAAATTTTTGTTAGTCCTCGGAAATACGATTTCCAGCAATTCTGAGGGGCAAATTATAGTCTTTTGATAGCTGTAAATTTAAGTCAACCCTTGCGTCAAAACGAAAGAGTATGCTTAACGACCGACATTTATCGATGCGCATTCGAATTTATATTAACCAATCTACTTTGAATTCAGTGGATTTGACATAAGAAATGCAACCTTGTGCTTAATAAAAACTGAAGAAACAATAAGCTAACCCTAGCAATAACAGCACCAAAGCTTATCTTGGCGCTGATGCATCAGATGCAGATCCAAAAAACGCTCAATTTGCTGCTGCTGTGAGCAACATGCTCTATTGCTTTAATTTCTTTACCTTATTTTGATATTTTAATTTTTTCACCAGAGTTTTGCGGTAACTGCAAGTTTTTAGACGTTAATTTGTTTAGGGGAGTCGACCGAACCCCTCTAACCAGCCCTAGAACCTCCCCAGGCTTTTTTTTAGAATATAACTGCTCATAGAAGTTATAACTGGTTTTCCGTTACAGGCACATGGCTAATCTTCTGTCTTGCTTTCCAATAGAAATGTCCTGTCATTAATGTATCGCGGATAGCGAGGACAACTTCGCATCTGACATAACGCTCCAAAGTAAGGTGTCATTTTGTCAGTGCCGATGGCAAAGTAATAATCGATAATTGATTTTTGGCCTTAGAAAGCCTAGCAGAGCGAAGACAGGCCGATCCAAAGGCTATAAAACGAAGTAACTACAACGCGTTCACTCTTTAAATCCCGCTTGTAGGCGGTTCACCAATGAGTCACGTCGCTTCTCTCTGAAAACCGACATTTGGTGTGGAAAAGCATCGTCTGTTGTTTTATCAACAACATTTCAAAGAAACAAGCAGAGTTAAATAAAGAGAAAATTGAGTTTTTTTGCTGAAAAACTATCTTTTATTTATTTGCTTTTTTACTTGTTTTTGTTTTTTTCTTTTATTACATTTTTTAATTTTTATTATCAACTTTTTCAGTTACACTCGTGCGTATGTGCGTTCAAGTAGCTACGCCCCTGTCAACATGAACAAAGTACCGTTAGAGCTTTTCTACAAAAAACCGTAGACAAGCAACAAATAAACTTGTTTTGGGAGAAAAATATGATTGATTTTACCCGTTTATGTGCAAACGATCTTGTTCAGAAAGTCTATATCCTTTGCTTTAAATAAACGATTAGTATTATAAAGCCTTATAGTGGAATCTAATTAAATGCATACGCAACTGTGAAACTAGAGAGCCTGCTTATTTTTGTCGCGAGACACATACACACAATAAGGACAAAAAAAGTATCATAAATTCAACATTTTTACCGAGGCAACTGCCTCAGCTCACCTCAATCTACGGCCCCGATAAAAAATGTCGTTGAAAGCAATTCAATATTGTGGTAAATCGAAGGCTGCCTATGGCTAACTCGTGGATGAGGTACACAAAACCAAGCATTTGTCTACCGGCCTTTGTAGCACACATATTGCTCTAAGACACATGTGAGGAAATGTTAGAAATTAAGTTGCTAAGTTTATTGACTTTCTGCCCTTTGTAGGGAAAATATATGTGATAGTATTTGCTTGTGGATCTAGAGCCTCTTTGGAGGGTATCGCTGTTCACTAACTCACTGTAGGGTTCTTGTTTTAAGACAGTCTTTCATCCCCAGTTCTTGTCTAATCGTTTTTTGTGTGTGGGATACCTGTGGTATCCCACACTATTGCTATCGACTCTGTAAAAAGCGAGCTAGCTAGGTAACATGCACCATTCCGACCATCATCCGAAGCTTTTCGAATGAGAACGACGACATTTGACTGGATACAAAGATATCGACCATTACCCCAAACTGTTCGACTGAGAGCGAAATTTGATCGCTTCAAAAGTGATCAGACAATTGACGACGTTTGACTGCTTACAGCCGAGTTTGCTTTTTGGTCGAGGTCGAGGGTCGAGGGTAAATAGTCAAGGGTCGAGGGTAAATGGTCGAGGGTGAGGTAAAAAAGGACCAAAGCTCGAAAGATCTTTCGAGTTTACTGTGGTCTTTTGAGAAATGTTCTTCCTAATTTCAATTTTTTTTCCAATGGAAAAACGTAAACCGTTTGAGCTATACCCACCGATGATAAGCACTTATTACACTCATCTTTTTTTTTTAATAGCTGTGGCAATCTTCAGGAGATAGCAGCTTACCAAGACTCTAACAAATGGCAACTGAAAAAGAAAATCAAGCAGAAGCCGACAAACTAATGGCAGAAAGACGTAGAGAAATCTTAAGGACTGCCAGGCAGTATCTTGTAAAAGACATGGACGTGAACAATGTTTTACCTCTTATGCCACAGGTATTTTGTCAAACCGATGAAGAGAAAATCACGTCCACGAGACCTAGAACACAGCAATGCGAAGTATTTTTAGAGATACTATCAAGGAGCGGCGACAAAGCCTTTGACAAATTTAAAAAAGCACTTAATAAAGTTTATCCACATCTTATTTGGACTCTTCGTCAGGCAGGTAAGTCGTTGCATGGTGTTGATAAGGTAAAAATTCAGAATTCTGATATCAGCTGATTGTATTGTCATAAAGAATGCAATTTTCTTTTTAAAACTTTCTTTACCTTTTACCTCGGTATTGCTGAAGTTTCAGTTGTTATTTAGTCTGGACCGTCAGCTGTTTCCGACCCCTGCCACCTAGCTAACGCACAAGTGGCGCGCATAAATTAGTCTACGAGCAAGCTCTCTCGGGTGTAGGGGGAGGGAAGAGGGAAAAATGGAGAGAGAGCTTGCAACGATCTCTCTGCGATTTGAATTCCGCTTTTAATGCTCCTTGTGGCTTCCGGCTGCTTGAGCTGTCAAAATTTGGCCAATCAGCGCAAACCGGAAGTTTGCTTTTTTCGTCGAACAAGAAAGGACATGAAGGAACAACTTTGGCACACGCATTGTCGTGTCTGAAAAATGGCCTCACTTTCTGAGAGCCGGAGTCTGCCTACTGTGTGCTACAAAAATACGAAAAACCAACGAAAGTTTCACCTTTAGTGCGGTCACTTTGAACATGGTAAACCCAAAGTTTGCTGTATCGGAAAATGAAGTCGCGTCTCGGATGTCGGACCAAGGATGATCAAGCGAACTTTGCCAACCTCAACTACGCGAGATAGAAGCCACGGTCAAAGAAAGATCGCCAAAGAAAGATCGCAACAGGCATCCCCACACTTCGGGCTTCGATGACCTGGTCGTCGTGGACAATGCTTTGAAGTGGGGAAACAACCAATACTCTCTGACGACGATTTCTTTCGATCGCAGCAGCGGCAGCAAAAACTTGATAAACAAGAGGCTACAATTAGCCTAAACTCGGGCTTGCAAAAAACAGTATTGTATCCCTAACTTAGCGCTAAACAAAAGAATAGAGGGAAGTCTGTCTTTCTTACATCGGACGCATTGTGTTTAGCTTGTGTTGGAGTCTATTTCTTTAGACCCCTATCAACATATATTCCTCTAAAATACAGCTCAATCATTGAGAACAATAATTATAACACTAGTAAAAAATATTTCTAAAAGAACAAGAAAAGGAGAAACAGAAAAAATAAAGCCCATGATTTATACCACTAAAAGACATCGAACCCGTGTTAACTGCGTCACAGGCAGGAACAATGACCTTCAGGCCACAGAGGTTTATCGTTATGCAAGGCGATAAAAATAGTGTATTGATTCCAAAAATAACTAGGCACACTTGTTTTCGCTTCGATGGATAATTGTTTGAGAAAGAAAACGCTTATCGAACGATGTAGGAATTTTTTCGCATAAACGTTAGTGGAGTCTCGGTGAAATGTGAGTAGAAAATTAATTAGCAGATTGAAACTGTTTACAAATACGTCAATCCAGGGTCATTTGAAACACAAGAAAGGAACGTTTCTGGACAGTTTCAAGTGACGCTAGTACATTTGTAAAAACTAATCGCTTATCATTCAAAAATTAAAGTCCAGAAATTGAGATATTGTGGGAAAATAGTAAATAAACTACCTGTCAAAGTCTCAGGGGTGTGTGATATCCCGTACTTCAGTTATTCAACAAAATGTACATCTCAATGGAGCGGATACGGGGAACACGGCAGTCCATCTGGAGTTAAATTTTGGTCATGTTAAAAGCTTTCTTCTCGCTGTTGAACTTGCAAACATTCGTATAGACACTTCCCTTAACATATTAGTTGTTCAGACTTCCAAGACACAAGGTGAATCGACGTTTTCCGATACGTGACAACATGCATCATTCTTGCTCTTGATATGAGATTTACACTTCCGAATCACTCGGCCGTGAAAGGTCAAACTCCCTTTGTCTGTAGTCTCTAATTTTTGGCGCTCCCCTCGCGTCGCGTCTCCTCGCAACTTCGCGCGCGCACGTGTCTTTCGCCCGCCCCACAATCCATCGCCAAAATTAGAGACTACTCGCAGTCTACTGAAGCAGACACGAGGAAACACGGCAGTCCATCTGGAGTTACGTTTACTCATGTTAAAAGCTTTCTTCTCGCCGTTGAACTTGCAAACATTCGAATAGACACTTCTCTTAACATATTGTTTGTTCAGACTTCAAAAGACACAAGGTGAATCGACATTTTCCGATACGTGACAACAGGCATCACTCTGTTAAAAATAGTTAGCGCTTGCGCAGAAACGCCGGAAGTGAGCTTTGTGGATGATACTCGAGGACGAAAAAGAAGAACCGTCGTTAGTTTTAGACCCGGGCGCCGCGCGAGACGCGGTCAGCCCGAGTAATTATACTTTTGCCAAGCCCTGTAGGCAAAACAGCGAGAAAATCTTTGCTTTGAAGTAAGTTCAGCTGATCGACTGCCAGACGCTTCTCTGGTTTCAAATCTAAAAGAGAATTTGTATGTTGAGATGTTTAGATATCGAGAAAGCTATTTTTATCAACTTCTCCGTTGGAACAAATAAGAGCTGTAACTTGGCTGATCTCAATTCATCGTCTGTTAAGTCCGACACAGAAGCGACAGACATTCCCATCCCTCTAGCTTCTTCGATTTGGTCGTCGGTGATGCTTTTAAAAGGGCAAACGAAAAAAAAAAGAAACTGTTTGCCGTCGGTTGTTTGACTTTGAGCAGCAGCGACAAATAATGAAATATCAAACTTTTGCCGCAACCTGTCGGTAATACAGCCAGGACATATCTGCAATAAAGCAAAGCTCCGACTGCCTGATGTTGTTAGGGTCTTAAACTTAACGAAAACTTCAGATGCAACAAATTTTCGCAAGCTTTTAGAACAGAATAACTACCGTCGACTGAAATTTTAATCTGCATTTTTATTTTGCGTCCAAGTTTTGGATACAGAAATTCAAATATATGAGACTCCTTCTCTTCCTTCCTCCCCTTTCCCCCTACCCCTCAGGAGAGCTTGCTCGCAGGCTAAGCATAAACACGTTGTTACCAGTTTCTACGTAATACCTTCATTGATTTCATTTGAGGATATTGTACTGTTCACGTGAAAACCTATATTTAAAACTTAAGCTTTTAAACCTCGCGACCATAAAGGACCGCCCATGTGCTGACATTATTTCATACGCTTCCTTTACAAATGTTGAGCAAAATGTTATTTCTTCCACAGACGATATCAACAATGAACGACAAAAGAGTGCAAACATTCGAAGAAAACTTCAATGTTTAGAGGAAAAGTACAGGAAGGTTGTGGATGAATGTGACGAGCTGAGAAAGCAACGAGATGAGAGAGATAAGCTATTCGACAAGCTTCTAGACAAAACGAAGACAACAGAAGGTTAGCCAGCCACTTGTACATAAGAAAACACAAGAGTGAATAAGAATGAAATCAAGCTAGAAGTAGAACTGCATCACAAAGAAAAAACGTGAATCTCTTTTTAATCTTAATTAATCCTTTCTTGCGTTTCGGATCACGTTTTTTACAGACATTATTTACAATGCTTACATTAGTTACAGTACTTAAAACACAAATTAACTTACTTATAGTACTTTCATTACTTACAATATATTAACTTAACTTACAATAGTCATATAGCTAATAACAGTAAAAAAAACATCGCTTACAAAATTTACATTACATACGAAAATTACATTGCTAAAATGTCTCCTCAGCCACTTACGTTATTTGTAATTCGCATTGATGCACGGAGGGGTTTGAAGATAACTATAAAAAATGTTAAATAACTAGTCGGAATGCTATAATCTAGAATCCTTTCTGATACACTTATTCCAACAAAGCTGCGAGGGAAGAAACAAAGAAGGGTCAGATTTGAAAACGGGGGAAATAATCGCACAAGTCACATTGAAATTTATAAATTACACGTTGTTGGTTAACAATGAATGGTTTTTACTAATGCATTTTTATCTCTCGCTGGATCTTACCGCTGACAAAACCGGTTGAATGACTCAGGCTCAGGTCTTTTAGCCACTTCTCTACAGTCGTCAGGTCGTTTGTTGCCTCTAAAGTTGAAGACCCGCAACCAATACCTGCCCCAAAAGACAACCCAACGGTCCGAATAGTCCTGCCCTTCAACGACCAGGATTTGGCAGACTTAGTCCGCAAACATCTGAGCGACCTAAGCCTGAAGACCCACACAGTCATGTAACCGGTTTTGTCAGCAATAAGATCCAGTGAGAGATAAAAGTGCATGAGAAAAAACTGCCTATTGTTAACCAACAACGTGTAATTTTGATGTGACTTGTGCGATGCAAGTTATGTAGGCTATACTCTCAGGCACTTGCACCAACGCGCGGCTAAACACACGAAACAGTCCTCTTCCATTAGCAAACACTTCATAAACGAACACTGTATTGTCCCGAAAGACCTTGGCAGACATTTTTCCGTTCTCAAGAAGTGCATGAATGAGTTCGATTGTTTAGTACGTGAAATGTTGCCAATTAGAGAATTAACGCGATATTTCAATGTCCAGTCGGCCTCAATTCAAGCAAAACTCTTTGCGTGATATTGCATATTCAATTAAGAAGTATGTTAATATTGAGCGAACAATTTTCCGACAGTTTATTTTAATGCATTGAACTTGAAAATGGTGTCACGATGTCAAGGAAACGTTTTGTTTTCTATCGCTATTTTTCTCTTTTCTACAAGCAATATTTAAAAAACACTACTAACGGGTATATTACGAACCAACAAAACGATCAGCTCCCAGATGGCTTGTTAGCTCAGTCGGTAGAGCGCTGCACCGGTATTGCAGAGGTCGTGGGTTCGAATCCCGTACAAGCCTGAATTTTTTTCAGGCTTTACTTTCACTACTGCTTAAGTAGTGTTCATTCACATATTCAAAAATTATTAAGTTACGAACTAAGAGAAAACTCAAATGAAGAATGATCCTCGCAGTTGTGAACGCAATTTATGCAATTGCGAAAAGAAGCCTGAAAAAAATTCAGGACTTCAACGGGGTTTGAACCCGTGACCTCGCGATTACCGGTGCGATGCTCTAACCAACTGAGCTATGAAGCCACTGACGTTGGGAGCAGGTCAATTGTGGGTTCATATGTTCCCGTGAGAGAAATGAGTGTGAATGATATATGAAATGAATCATATATGAACTGCGGAAATGAAATCAAATGAAGAATGATCCTCGCAGTTGTGAACGCAATTTATGCAATTGCGAAAAGAAGCCTGAAAAAAATTCAGGACTTCAACGGGGTTTGAACCCGTGACCTCGCGATTACCGGTGCGATGCTCTAACCAACTGAGCTATGAAGCCACTGACGTTGGGAGCAGGTCAATTGTGGGTTCATATGTTCCCGTGAGAGAAAAGAGTGTGAATGATATATGAAATGAATCATATATGAACTGCGGAAATGAAATCAAATGAAGAATGATCCTCGTAGTTGTGAACGCAATTTATGCAATTGCGAAAAGAAGCCTGAAAAAAATTCAGGACTTCAACGGGGTTTGAACCCGTGACCTCGCGATTACCGGTGCGATGCTCTAACCAACTGAGCTATGAAGCCACTGACGTTGGGAGCAGGTCAATTGTGGGTTCATATGTTCCCGTGAGAGAAATGAGTGTGAATGATATATGAAATGAATCATATATATCATTTCCGCAGTTTCCGCATTTCCACATATCATTTCCGCAGTTCATATATGATTCATTTCATATATCATTCACACTCATTTCTCTCACGGGAACATATGCTCCCAACGTCAGTGGCTTCATAGCTCAGTTGGTTAGAGCATCGCACCGGTAATCGCGAGGTCACGGGTTCAAACCCCGTTGAAGTCCTGAATTTTTTTTTCAGGCTTCTTTTCGCAATTGCATAAATTGCGTTCACAACTGCGAGGATCATTCTTCATTTGATTTCATTTCCGCAGTTCATATATGATTCATTTCATATATCATTCACACTAAGAGAAAACTGTATTAATCCTTTGTTAAAAATGCTTGTCTAATAACTTTCACTTGCTATTTTAAAATTAAATTATTGGATTGAAGATAAATCAAGAACATAAGAAGAAAGCAAGATAAGGGCTCAGCTTCCAGAAAATGTGAATAATAATAATAATAATAATAATAATAATAATAATAATTATAAAAGTAAATTATAACTATTATAAAAAATTCCAAAGAATCCCTTGAGGCTAAAGGTTTTTAAGCTTTATAATTTTGCCAATTTTATACCTAGAGGTGGGTCACAGCAGGTATAGATAACATTTGCCATAAAATATCTGTAAACTCAAAACTAATGTGATGACGTCATCAATCACGTGACTATTCCGAATTAGCGTTTTAGTCTAGTGTCACAATAGTTCTTGATCAATTTAAAGGCAAATATATAGGATATTTCAGATTCCATTTGTGTGGGGCATTTGAAAATTACCACTTGACGTCTGGCATTTGAAATTTAAGAAGGCAATGCAGCTGAGCGAGAAATTTGGAGGACTAGGTCGAGCGCTTTGTAGACTCAACGTTGCTTTACACGAAATCGAAAATTTGAGAGAAGGAAGGTTCCACCTGACAATTTTGGAAATGACCTGGAGCAGGGCATGACGTCATTAGTCACGTGGTCAGAGCGCTTAGAATATTTTAGTTGGTGTATAAAGTACATTAGTCTTATTAAAACGGCAAGGTTTGGCTGTGTTAATCTAGAAATCTTCACATTGTACCGTGCCTGAGTAATTGTTTAGAGCCTTAAACTATTCTTTTGTAAGAGAACTGTTCGTTTTAAAAATAAATATTCAGCCTTTGTAAATAAAGGAGGACATTTCATGCGAAAATTCTGCATTTGGTTGCAAACAAACAAGAAAATAAGGAAATGGATATATTGGTCATAGTGGGTGGAGAAAATACTTAATAAGCGCACCACTCCTCCCCACAAAAAATATGCATTGGCTTCTCCCTTGATTCGTTCAAACGCTTGGCGCCACTCGAGTAAACACAGTTCGATGTTGTTTTGGACAATTTCAACCTTAAAATTGCTATTGGGTTGGTTTTCTCAAATGAATCACAGCTGGAGAGCTCTATTTAGTTGTGTTTAGGGACACTTTGCCCGTCAATTTACGCAGACTCGCAGATTTTACGTGGAAGATACACGTACGGGATCCGGCATTGTTCATGACTCTGCCAGTTGCGTGGAATGTCTTTCGAAGTGCTGATCCCCGCAGGAGAATAAAACAACCATGAGAGCGACTACTGTTTTAAAGAAGGACTTGTAACATTATTGTAAGCCTCTAAGGTTGGAATGAAAAATCGTTGTGATAATATGGAGCAAGTTTGTTCAAGATTGTATCCGGTCAGCGTACGTAGTGATGAATCCCAAGACTCGGGACTTTTATTTTTTTCGATTAGTTTCAATAGAAGTGTTAGGAATGTTGCGATATTGTCATGCCTGTTTGAATGTTTCTAGGCATCATGGGATTAGACATGTCTTTGCGAATACAGTTTTCCCCGGACAGAAGTGAATTAAACGTCGTTGAGGTTGATAGGATTTTGAGCCTGATGTTTGTTTTACAGCAACCCTAAAAGCCAATGAACCTTTCTAACATAGTAATTCGAACCGGATAGATCGAGAAAATCTTCGGAGAAAGCCTGTTATTCTGAGGAATTCTGGAAAACATTCTGATTGAATCTTCGAGCGAACGACAAAACCTTCGTAAACATGGGAAAGAAAGGAAAGCCTACAGCCATTTCTCTGCCCTCTGAAGCTGGGGGAAGCGAAAGCCAATCGATGTCTGAGACGAAACGACAAATTCGAACCGCACACAAGAGATCCACCGATCGTTTGATGGAAACAGCGAATGAAATTCTACAGTCTATTCTGGAGAACCCGTCCAGTGTGTCTCAGCAGCGAACAGCAATCCTTCATCATAGAACGACTGTGGGTGAAAAATTTGACCTCTTGCAAGAACTTAACGTGGAAATCCTCGAATCATCGACAGAAGAATACATCGTGGAACAGATTGAAACAGCCGACCTCTTTGATTTCAAAACAGAGTGAAATTTGTGATCGCTTTATTGGACGCAGTGTTTCCCGCCATTTTTACACCGAAAATGGAACCTATCCCATCTACGTCAGACGAGCCGACCTCTGAAAACGGTAAAAGCGAAACGGTAAGGGCTGAGATTGCTTCAGCCCATATCTCAACTTCCCCTCAATCGCAAGCGGCAAGCCCCTGAGTTGATGGGGATGTTACAAAATGGTGTACTTTCTGAGACACGTCTGAGGCTTCCATTCAAACCAACGCTAGTATAGCCACGATTGAAAAATTCAACTATCTGATACCCTTTTTGGAAAAGATTGCTAGTGAAGCCACTGCAGATTTATCTGTAACAGCCACCAATTATGAGGACGCGATTGCTATTTTGAAAGGGAGATCAGAAATAAGCAGATGGTTATCAACAGACATATGGAGGGTCTTCTTAACATGGCACCCGTCACTTCCAATCATGATTTAAGGGGTCTAAGAAGAATTTACGACTCGGTAAGAGTACATGTTAAACGTCTCAAAGCACTTGGTGCGTCATCTGAGTCATATGGTAACCAACTCTCGTAAGTATTGATGAACAAGATACCCCAAGAAACACGTCTGATTGTAAGCAGGGAGATCAAGGGAGGTGATTGGGAACTTGACTCCTTACTGAAAGCATTGCACCAAGACCTTGAGGCACGTGAAAGAGCCATGGTTGCAGCCATGAACTTGCCATCCCGTAGAAAAGATCAGTATTTGAATGATCCTCCTACAGATGCAGCACTTACCTGAACCTTGCGCTCCTCTCCGACATGCATCTATGGCAGACACCCTCATGCTTCCAACAAATGCTAGACCGTGACCGAAGTGCAAGTACGAAGGGAATTCCTAAGAAAGGCTGGGAGATGTTAATTTTGTTTGAAGAAACATCACCCAATTCGTGACTGCCCATCACAAAAAAATGCTCTACATGTGACGGCCAGCATCATATCAGCTGTACTAGACACACCCCTCTGCCCCCGACCAGTGACAAACCTCAGTCAAGGGAAGGTACAAACCCAGAAGACAAGTCCTCTCCTGAATCCACATGTGTAGTCATGCTCATTAGTTCGAAGATCCTATCCTCTTTCAGACAGCCCAAGCCATTATTAACAAGACAGGATCTGCAGGAGGAGGCAGAAAGACAAGAATAATTCTTTACAGTGGACGTCAGAGGTCATTTACCACGAACCATCTGAAGAAAGAGCTTAACCTACAAGTTGAACACCAAGAAACAATGCTAATCAAAACCTTTGGGTCTAAGGAAGAGAAGTCACAGAAATGTGATGTTGTTGATTTTAGTATCAAACTTCTGAATGGGAAGGATATGCAGATGTCACCCTATTCAGTACCCCTAATTCGTGAACGTCTTACTGGTCAGACAGTAGACTTGGCAAAGAATATCTATGACTATCTCAGTGACCTGCATCTAGCTGACAATTCCGGAGAAGCTGGACCAAGTGAAATAGACATCTTAATTGGATCTGACCAGTACTGGCAGTTAGTTACAGGAGAAGTGAGAAGGGCAGACAGCGGTCCAATGGCTGTACACACGAGACCAGGGCCCCGTCTAGGGGCGTCTATATGAGAATTGCGTGACCGAGGCAAAGTTGTCGCTACTTAGTTATTCATAACTCGTCTTAAATTTACAAAAAAAATTTTGGTTTATCAACGGAGTTGATAATGTAAATTGACCACCGTACAGGGATTCGATTAGCTGACGTTTCGAGCGTTAGCCCTTCGTCGGAGCGAATCGAGGAATTGTGGGTTGTGTATGGTTTATATACAGAGCTACGCTATTGGTGGTAACATGGTAACGTGAAAAACAGGAATAAATTAATTGAATGAAAAGCGCTCGTTGATACCGTGGGGATTAAGAGTGCCAATTTGAAAGATCAGTTTTTGCTCGAGATTTTTACGGCTTTCCGTGGTACCTTGATGTAGGGAAAGGCCGGAGATCGACATGTGTTGTTTGGAATGGTTAGGGAGATTAAAATGCCGAGCGACAGGTTTGGATGCGTCTTTGTCATCTTTCTCAACATCACGAAGATGTTCTCGGAATCGGTCACCTAGTCGTCTTCCTGTTTCGCCGATTTATAACTTTTTGTATAATGTGCAGGTTATGCAATAGATAACCTTTGCGGAGGTACACGTGAGCCGATCAGTGATCTTTCAAATTGGCACTCTTAATCCCCACCGTATCAACGAGCGCTTTTCATTCAATTAATTTATTCCTGTTTTTCACGTTACCATGTTACCACCAATAGCGTAGCTCCATTTTCTGTATATAAACCATACACAACTGCTTCGCTAAAACAGCTCGCACAGGGTAACTCGGGGGTTGTCTCGGATACCCGAGACAGTAGAAGTAGAAAGACCAGTAGAAGGTTCAACCCGTGACATTGACGCATCGGTGAACCTGGTGTCTACACACATGTCCTTAGGTGTGCTTCTGAACCAACTCATCCTGAGAACAATGACCTAATTGGAGAGCTAAAGTGACTCTGGAACTTGGAGTCATTAGTGATATCAAGCTGTGAACAGTCAGTCTACAGCTAGTTCACCAATACTAACACCTTTCGGCATGGGAGGTATTAGGTACACCTGCCCTGGAAGAACACTCGTCCAATCCTATCTGACAACTACAAGACAAGCCTCAAGCGATTAAAGAATCTGTTAAAACAACCTTAAAGAATATCCACACGTGTTGCTTGAGTATGATGTTGTCATCAAGGAGCAGATTATATAATCTCGGACAAAACATCTGGAGCGTCAGAGAAATCTTGGTTGGCGCCTTTAATCATTCTTACGATGCTGGAAAGCTTTCAGTCCCACAAAGACTTGGAGTTATCAAGTTGATTCCAAAAAAAGACACGGATCCTAATTTGATAAAAAAAACTGGCGACCACTCACGCTTTTAAACTGTGATTATAAGATTACAACCAAAGCTATAGGAAGCCGGATAAAAACTATGCTCCCTAAGCTTATCTCACACGACCAAACAGGCTTCATCAAAAATAGATTTTATTGGTGAGAATATTCGGCTTATAGACATTGTTATCAAATATACAGCAGCAAAAGATATTCCGAGGCTTCTCCTTTTGCTTGACGTTCAAAAAGCCTTCGACACGCTCGAATGGCCTTTTATACATGAAACCCTTGAGCACTTTGGTTTTGGCCCATCTCTCATCAAATGGATAAACGTCTTTTACTGTAACATCGAAAGCTGTATCCTTAACAACGGATGGTAGAACAATTTCTTTAAGCTCAGCAGAGAAGTAAGGCAAGGCTGTCCTTTGTCACCTTAGCTTTTCATACTTGCAGCAGAAACAATGGTCGAAACCTTTCGCAAAAACAAGAAGATTAGGGGTATAACTATAAAGGACACCGAGGTCAAACTGATTCAATATGAAGATGATGCAACACTTGTTTTAAACGGTTCCGAGGAATCTCTAAAAGAGTCTATAAGGCTTTTAGATGGTTTTAGCAGGGCATCTGGCCTCAGACTCAACAGCAGAAAAACGGAGGCTCCGAAGCGAACACGCCTATTAAGCTATGTCCTGAACTAGACTTCAAATGGCAAAGGAAAAAGGTTAAAAATCTTGGTGTGTGGTTCTCGATAAATCCAGATATAACAATGTTTCGGAATCAAAAAGCGCTATGGCGACAAATGCGAGCCAATCTACACAGATACAGACAGTCTTTTGCTGGAAATAGAAACCGAAGACATTTACAAAGGCATGGGCTCCCAACCCGATCTATTCGACACGAGTGACTATCCGAAAAATCACCCACTTTATTTAGACGCAAAAAAAAAGGTTCTTGGCAAAATGAAAGACGAGTGTGCGGGAACACCAATAGCAGAGTGCGTCTGTTTGCGACCGAAGATGTATTCGATCTTGAGAGCAGACGAAAAAAATGTGAAAAAAGCCAAAGGTGTGGAAAAGAATGTTGTCAAAACCATCCGACACTAAGAGTACAAAGAAACACTCTTTGGAAGAAAAGAAATGACGTATGGAATGAACATTCTGCGGAGCGGAGGGCACAACATCTTCGGCATGACTGTGCAAAAAAAATCCCTGTCAGCATTCGATTCCAAAAGATGGATAGAGGAAGACGGGATAAACACGAATGCCTTCGGATACAATCCTCCACCAACCAAAGCCAAACTTGAGGAAATCGAGAAATGGTTAGACGAGATTTTCAGGGGGTAGACCAGGTGGGCCGCCTCTTGAAAGAATGTGTTTCGAAGTTATATGAAGCGTCAATGCAAAATTCCCGTTTGCACGCGGAGACAGGGGAAGACGAAAATCGTTGTTTGCACAAAATGCAGGTGTGAATTTCATGAGGCTTGTTTGTCTTGTTTGCGAGAGGGAGAAATTCACAGATTTGAATTTACCATGGAAAAGTTATTGTGATATGTATTACGAAATAATCCCCACGAGTTATTACGAAAGAAAGAACTGGGTGAAGAATCTCAAAAGTCTCTAGCGGGGGTTGGTCGGGGGAAACTCTGTATCCGGAGGAATAACCAACGACTCTTTCGTGCACGAAACTGCGCTTAGGACAGGCTGCATCGCCCGGAGGGCAAAGCAAATAGTACAAAACAGGCGTGTCGGGTTTCAAGATTGTCTTTTCCATAGTGTAGACTTTCAAAGACCAAACAGGGTTTGTGGCTCTTTTTTTGCCACCCTCCAACTCGCCGGGTTGGTAAAGATAGCGGACATTGACAAGAGATGTTGTAGATGTTCTACGTCTTCCCCCATAGCTCTTCGATATGTTGAAGAAGGTCTGGAAGAAACGGCTTCTGCTGGCTTCTTCCCGATGAGGCTTGTTTTTTTTGTTGTTCAAAGCCGCAACAACCATTGGCAGCCGTTTCACCCAAGCTGTGGATCGCTGGCCTTCTGGCAGAAGCAGTTCCACTGCATACTGGTAGCCGAACAGGCGCACAGCCAGGATTTGGTTGAAACGCTCGACAATGGCCTGGTCGCGGTGAATTTCCGGGTGCCCCCGCCGGATGAAAGTCTTGTGCTTCTCCATCTCTTTAGAACAGCGCCCATGAACTCGCGCCCAGGATCCACCTGCAGCATTTTTGGCCATTTCAGCGGCCCGCGTTTGTAAACTTTCTCGAAGGCTTGGGCAATTTCTTCGGAATTTTTCGAGACCAAGGGTTCGGCTTCTTTGTATCGGCTGGCCACGTCGGCAACAGTCAGCACATATTTCCAAACCTTGTCAAATTTTTTCATGCGGTATAAAAAGCAGGTCGGCTTGGTGCAATGCGTTGGGTGTGGGGACATCAAACTTTGGCCGAGGAATGTGTTGTGGAGGGGGGAGAAAAATTTGCCAAAGAGCCTGTTTGCGCAGCCATCTTTTTGCAACCTCTTCCGATACTTTCGCGGCTTGCGCCAGTATTCCACAGCAGCCTAACCTTCCCAGTAGCCCCGCGGGGTGTAATAAATTCCCGAAAGTCGTTGCTCTTCCCGTTTCGAAGGAACGTTTGTCATTCATTTACACATATATACACGAAAGAAAAACCCAACCATGTTCGGAATCGAGATTGGAGAAGAAGAAAAACAAAAAGCCTGGCAGGGGCTCGCAAATTTTCGAAAACCATCCGCATACGAGGAAAAAAGAAGGGAACAACATTGCTGAAAAAAGATGAAGGAAAAATCGAAAGATTTCGAACTTGTTTGCCCAAAATGCGGGCTGGTGCAGAAGCTCGACTCAGTGCTCCACCCGAGCAGAGAAGAGAGAGGTTGGCAGCCAGTTGTGATTTCTTGAACCCACATCCGCAAAACCCTGGAAAGGTACAACATTTTCAACGCGTTTAACACTCGTGCGTTGCCAAGTGGCCGAGAGTGTGGCGCGGTGCGGTGGAAGTTTTTGGGAAACATGGTCCACGAGTTCGCAAAATTCCCCTCCCCTGCGCAGGCGGGAATGCCAAACAAGCGGTCGGTGAACTATGTTTGTTTCTTCCACGACTATTTCGAAGCGGCTCCAGAGGAAGCTTGGCCGCGCAAAAAAGAAATTCTTGCAAAGATTTCACCAGATTTCGAGAAAATTCAACCAAAGACACTGCAAAAGGCGAAAGAAAGGTTCGACAAGTGGTGGGCTAGTTCTCAGTGAAATGTTTGTCGTCCTTCGCCTGGAGTTTCTCGGGAGTTTCCATGCACTGGTCGGAAACGAAGTCGTCGATCATTTTTCAGCTTGTTGAGAAACTCCTTTGCATCGAAAGGTTCTCCCCGGAGATGGAACCGGCAATTTTGACAACGGCACCAAAAGTAGTCAGACTGGCAATGACAACAGGTTGGAGAGTGACCCCTCCAGCAATAGCCCTGGTCAAAACAGCTTTTCCGACAACCACGTTGCAAAGCAAGTTTCTGCGCTGAAACGTTCGGAAAAGCTTTTCGTAGCCCCAATGTTTCTTGTGGTAAAAAGCGAAGAGTCGTTTTAACATATTGACGGTGTCCTTCGGAAGGGACGGGTCGATGTGGTTGAAGTCAAAGATGTTGAAAGGGGATGGCCGAGGTTTTCTTTTCAGAACCGGCATTGTATTTTTTCAGAAAAAAATTTTAGAAGACAGTGTCGTAAGAAGAGCCATGTGTACATAGCATGGCCGTGCGAGGTTTTTCCCGCTCGTGCCACTTCGGTTTGGGAAAATTGCGCGTGCGCAGGTTGCAGGGGCAAACCAGGCGACACTTGTCCCACCAGTCACACCAGGTATACGTGCACAGGAAGCTGTCGATGTGGGGCTGCATATAGAAAAACACGAAAATTTTCAGGGTACGAAGTCGAACTCCACCTTTGCGAGGTTGTTCTGAAGCCCTTTCAGTTCAAAGAAAAGGCGGCAGCATTACTGGGGAGGGAAGCTGCATGAGCCTTCCACCACCGCGTTCTTCTGTGGTTGATGTGAGATTCACTTGACACAAGTTTATGTCCATTTTGGGCAAAGAATTTGTATCGGAAAATCACATTATTCTTCAAAGGCTACACAAAAACAACCTCGATGTGACCAATCTTTTTGAAAAGTGACAACGGCAAGATTTTCTCCAGGGTGAAACTGAAGAAACTGTTGGTATCCTGAGACCCGGAAAGAGGGGCACTTTTTACTGGATAAATCACCGGTCTTGAAAAGTGGATGACACCGTTTCGGTATGCGAACAAAAGGTCGTCATTGTTGTAAACTGCGTTGTTATTAAAATTCAAATTTCCCCCCAATTTCGGTTGCTGAATCGAATAACTGTTCATGTCAAGATCCTTCATCATTGTCAGCTGGCCGTTGATTCCATCAAATAGCGTTGCCCCCCTGTCTTTCACAGATTGCCCATCCAAATCCAAAACACCCCCCAGCTTCGGCCGGTACATGGACCACCCACCCAGGTCCAAGGCGGTCTCTATCACCATTCCGGTAACGGACGCATGAAACAGGTCCAGAGTGTCGCTGCGAACCCTGTGGTAATTCAAATCCAAATCACCTCCCAACTTCGCCTTCGAAAACGTATGCCCATCCAAATCCAAGTCAGTCGGCAAGACCATTCGCCCGTCTTGTGCAAAGAACATTTGTTCGAAAACAGAGAAAGGTACTTTCGACACTGATGCATTCAAACCATAAACAACCAGATGTCCAGTTGGGTCGGGGGTTGCGGATTTTCCATGCAAATCGCGGGGTTGAACTAATTAGTGTTGTTGTTGTTGATCTACGCATCGATTTTGAAGGCAAGTCAATACGGCGAGACTGCAATTTAGTGACCATTTCGTTGACAAAGGGACTTGGGTGAGTTCATGAAGTTCTAAAGACCTCAGTTTCACTTTTCTAATGTCAAAATGTTTCTAACCGAAAGAAGTAAGCTTTTTGATGTCTACTTTCTTATCATGAGCTCTTATTACACTTTTTTCTTTTAGCCGTGGTCATCTTAGGAAATATCGCAACTGAAAGAACCAATCCAACAAAAGATAAACCAATGGAAGACAGCCATAGAAAAATCTTACAGACTGCCACGGAGTATCTTGTGAAAGACATGGACGTGGAAGAAGTTTTAGTTAAGATGTCATTCGTATTTACTCCAGGAGAGGAAAAGAAAATTATGTCCATGCCCACTCGAAGAAAGCGATGTGAAGAGCTTTTAGATATATTACCAACAAGAGGCGACAAAGCCTTTTACATATTTAGGGAAGCACTCAAAGAAGTTTCGTCACATCTTATTACGGTTCTTGATAAGGCAGGTAAGTTATTGCATGATATAAATTAAGAATTCTGATAGTTGCGTTCTCTAATTTCTCTTTTAGGGTTTTTAAAATTTTTGCCTTTCTTATCAACGGCACTGATAGCGACGTTTGAGTTGCTATTTAGTCTGAAATTTTAGCCATCTTCGCCCCTTCCAACCATAAAAGGGCGTTCACGAAATTATTGTTACAAATTCGTAAGTAATCTTCAATTTCATTAAGCTTATATTGTCCTCTGAACAGCAGTACTTAAAGTTTCAGCTTTTGAACTTAGCGACAACAGATTAGAAGTTTTGTCAAATGTTGCTTTCATGTGCAGGATAAGAAACGCCCATTGCTGACATTCTTTCACACTGCACGCTTCCGTTATACTTGCTGTATACCATAAAGGTTCTATTAAGCCCACGGGGGGCTTAATTTCAGGTTTCATTAACGGGGGCTTAATAGAGGGGGCCTTATGTCAAATCTCAAACCCCCTGTTTTATTCTTAAAACAGTTTTAACGCCTTCCAAAACAATTTGTGTTTTTCCAAAATTGGTCTTATCGTTGTTGACAAGTAAATTTTGATTGCATATTTTTTTAGCTTGCAATTATTATCTTATTATTGCGGACACTTCATGAATTCAGAGAAAAATAGCAAAAAAAATATTATATAAAAAGCAGCTCTGCAACAATTGACTGAAATAGACTGACAAGAACCATGCAGTCTTATCTTCATTGAAATAAATCTCAAATAAATCCTGCATCCTGACACGAAAATTCTGCAGCTCATAATTGACTGGCACAGAAATTCCATGGCCCATAATTGACTGGTGCTGCAGAATTTCTGCGGCCTATTACTGACTGGTGCCGCAGAAATTCTGCGGCCCATTACCAACTGGTGCCGCAGAATTTTTTGCGGCACCATTCATCATTCATTTGAACGAGGTTACATCAAATAAATAAGTGAAGTGAAGTGAAGTAATGGGCCGCAGAATGTCTGCGGCACCAGCCTAATGGGCCGCAGAATTTCTGCGGCCCATTACTGACTGGTGCCGCAGAATTTCTGTGGCCCATTACCAACTGGTGCCGCAGAAATTCTGCGGCCCATTACCGACTGGTGCTGCAGAAATTCTGCGGCTCATTACTGACTGGTGCCGCAGAATTTCTGTGGCCTATTACTGACTGGTGCCGCAGAAATTCTGCGGCCCATTGCTGACTGGTGCCGCAGAAATTCTGCGGCACCAGCTGGTAATTTCTGCGGCCCATTAGGCTGGTGCCGCAGAAATTCTGCGGCCCATTACTGACTGGTGCCGCAGAAATTCTGCGGCCCACTGCTGACTGGTGCTGCAGAAATTCTGCGGCCCATTACCCACTGGTCTTGCCATCAAACAAAGCTGTAGTACCTCAATAATTGATTCATGCACTGTATAATTTAATAGGAAATAATTATACAGAATGTAAGGGCAAAAATCTTGATTACAGCAATGTAGAAGTAACCATAGCAAGGTTAAACAACACATACAATAAGCACCAGAGGCTATCTGTCACAGTTTGGGCACTACATGATTGAACCATAAACTGTTTCAGCTTATCTTTAAGAATATACCTTTTCACAGTAAAATTTATATATACCTGGGCTAAAAAGCAGATTACAAACAGAGGGAAAGCATTTCAACAGACAAAAGCTTGGCAACCTACATGATATGGCCTTAGAATATTCTGGTCTGAGCCCATGAATTGCATATGAGTATGAAACATTGTTTTTTCCATCTCTTTTTCTTCTTCAAAACAGTAGTAGGAAATGCTCAAAATTATTAAAACAATCTTCAACCAGTCATGTATAGCAATTCGTTGAAGGGTATTCTGCAAAAGGGCTGTATATTTTTGGCCTTAAAATCCAATCCTCTCTAATTTGCTCTGCTTTGGTTATGGTGTCAGAGATAAAGTTGTGCACTTAATTTGTGATTTAAAGGCCTGGATTCAGCAAAAATAAGCATATGACTTTTGCCTAAAACTGAACCAACTCAAAACAAAAGAAATCAACCATGCATCAGATCATTTTGTTTCTGTTTGTTGAGTTTTGGGCATCAGTCATAAGTGAATCCTTTGGATCCTAGCTATCTAATCGAAAAAAAGTATACAGAACCTCATTTCTGACACCATTTCCAGTCCAAATGCCAAAGTACCTGGTGAGTTGGATGTGTTGGAAAAAAGTGATATACATGTACGCTCCTTTTGCAGAACACTCTTCAGTTGATCTTCCCTCTTAGAGCTGTATACCTATTTTTCAGAAATGTTTTGGTAGATGGCATGAACTTGCTATCTTCTGTGAGGTGAAAACCACAGCAAACAATGTATGATTTTGGCAAATCCTCAAGCCAAGGCTCTCCTTTTCTTCATGGGAGGTGTTGGGGAGACCATCTACCTCCATAAGATCCTTTCCAGTAATGTAACTGAAAATCGGTATCTCCAACAGATGTTACTTTGCCAATGACCGGCATTTTGTCATAGTTTTCGAGAAAAACAGCCACAAACAACCATCCTGGAGGTTTTCAAGAAAGTCATCAGTCATTTGAACTGGATCTTCTCTTTCCCGTGGATTACTGTACCGACCAGTGTGTACCTGCGTTATACAATCAAACTCAAAGTTAGTGCCATGCACTCTTAACAAATTTAAAAACCTGTACCTGTTGTAGGTCAAATTTGAATTCAGGGTAAACGTTTTCAACCTAGGTTGAACCTCAATTCCTAGATCAAAATTAAACTTAAATCAAATTTGACCTGTAGCATATACACTTAATGTCTATGACCGCATGTGGCCACTGCTTGTACATATTCAGTAGAAATATAACCCATGTTTCCTCTTCCATCAGATAACTGATGGAACTGAGGATTAATAATTTATGTTTAATTTTTTTTATTTAACCACACTGGCAGACACAGAAAGCCAGTTCAAAATAAATGACCAGTTTATTAAAACAGAAAGACAAAGGGTTATCTTCTTGTCACCAAGGACACTCTAAAAACTCTTTTTACACACTTGATAATGGGCATCCTCAAAAAATTCAACAAACAACAGATTCCATAATTTCCCTACAAAGTCTCACAGATGTTTTATAACTTGTAACAGCTTCCAACAGTGGAATGATATGGGATTGTCTACTTACCTCCTGAGTTTGCTGTGTCTCCCTCTCCCGCAACTCCAAGTCTGGAGAAATTTGGGCAGCTGGATGAGCTGGTTCTGTCCTATTGGATGTCTTTAACACATCAACTGGCCAGTTGTAATTGTCAGAAACATGTGTAAGTCCATCCAACTGATTGAGCCATCCTTCCCATGCATCTGCTGCCTCTTTTGGCATGTTCTGGTGATACTTGGGAATGTCACACCGCAAAGCATCCACATCCAACTTTGCTAATGAGGGAGTGACAGGGTTGGGCTTTCCAGTGGGTGAAGACTGAAAAAAAAAAAACAATAAAACTAAATTAAAACAATGTTCTTTAGTCACATGAGTAGGTATTATTAGGATTTATGGATATTTGAAGAGTGTATAGTATAAATCATGCAGGATTTCCACACAGCTTGAATTTCCATGATTATTAAAATTTGATTTAGAATGGATAATTTAATGTTCACAGATCCTTTATGGTTTTGGGAAATTATTTTCAATTGAAAACTTTCCCTCTGAGTAAAAGAGAATGAAGCTACATCAGATTAAAGCGATCACTTATACCCATATGCCTTTAGTTTAGGGCTTAAATGCAAGAGCTTATGATATTGTAATGAGCATTGCCATGGATGACTTGGCTTTGTTGTGGTTGTTTATTTGAAGTAATTGTTAAGTGTTTATTATTATTATTATTATTATTATTATTATTATTATTATAAAACCGGAGAACCCGGAGAAAAACCTCTCAGAGAAAAGAAGAGAACCAACAACAAACTCAATCCACATATGACGTCGAGTCCGGGATTCGAACCCCAGCCACACTGGTGGAAGGTGAGTGCTCTCACCACTGCGCCATCTCTGCTCCCCATGCCTTTATTCAAAGTTTGGAGTGCCGAGAAAAGAGTTCTGAAAAGAGTTTTTGAGCACAATTGTTCGGGTTTGGTTTGAAAAAGCAAGGTAAGCAACTTTAGAATAAAATATTCATTATGAGTGGGGAGCGTGCCAAAATGCTTCATGCAACGAGTGGTTTGCTATAGATTTAAACTTGATTTGCCCTTTTTGAGGCCCTGACAGTAGGGCATTTGACCGTCAAAAGTGGAAACACAGCGGGGCATTTGAACAAAATGTTTCAAAAAAAAGTCAAATGCCTGGGTGTTCGCCCGGGGGGGCTGGGGGGGAGAGGATGGGCACTTTTGGAAATGACTGATACATTATAAGGGACTTGACTAAAAAAATTAAAGAAGCATTGTTCAATATGAAAAGTTTTGTATGGCTGGATATTATCTTCTTATACTTCACCATATGTATTGCATTTTAATAACGCCTAATAACGATAACATAAACAAAATTTACAGGTTATAGTAATTGGACTCCCTATGACAAATTCCATGGGGGGGGGGGGGGCGGGGGGGTCAAGTTATATATACTCTTCTAATTTGGTGTAATGAAGAAGAAACTGTTCTTTTTACCTTGGGGTTATTAACACATGAATCACCATCAGTTAACATGCCTCCTTCTGCCCAACTTTCATCATCGACCTGGAGTGAAATAATTTCTGAAAAGAAAAAGCTGAATTAAGTTGAATTAATGAATTAATTGTTGAATTCAGGACCACTGTTCAAAAACAAATCTAGCTAGTTGGTCGTCCGAGTGAACCCAGAGCATCCACATTAACTACCACAAAAGCTCTCTTAAGCCCCTTAGGGAGGGGAGGGCTTATTTAATTTCCAGGCCTCATTGACGGGGGCCTAATATTGAAGAGGGGGGCTTAATAGAGAAGGAAAATAATTCTCAGTGTTCAGGGTTTTGTGAGTTTCACAATACAAACTGTAAAATATCGCAAGAAAAAAGTCACCGGTCATTCTCATAAGTTGAAACTTTCTTGACATAAATCGAAGAGATAGTTGGCCGTGTAACAGCACCCCGCAATTTTTCCCGCGCTTGCGACGCGACATCATGTTGTCCGCCATGTTTTTCTATATTGCACAGGTCTTAAATTTGTCGCCAAAAATTTTCAAAAGCGTAGCACCCTCACGCGCTGGCGACGCGACAAAATTGGAAATAATCGCATCACTGGCGCGAGCAAAAAATCGCTCAAGTAGCCGCGGCTAGACGGATAAGCTTAACACATAGACTTCAGCTTACCTTTGACAGTTTGCTCCTCGTCGCCACTGTCCACTATATCAATGCAAGCAGGGCTCTCTGTGCTAACTTTGACTGGAGTGACTTGAATGGTCGGAAGTGTCAGTATTGTTGAGATTAATCCAGCAACTCGGCGAGGATGCCGGCGAGGATGCGCTACGCGCTTGCTTCTTTGGCGTAGAGAAATCACTTGCGACACTGGAGTCAGAATCGTACAGATCCAAACACCTCACGCGATCTTTGACTTTCCTCGGAGTGCTAGTAATCAAGGGTTCTAAGTTGGCGAAATTTTCTCGTGACTTATTTTTCGACGCCGTATTCATGTTCACGGCTGAAACAAATGAAACGACAACGCTCAAACAGCCTGCTAAAACCACGCACCAAATTAAAACTAGCCAATGAAAACGGTCGGGAAATAAGGGTGTGGACAAAACCTGGGCCCAGGCCCATGGGCCAGCCCATGGGCCACCCTATGGGCTACCAATGGGCTACCCCCCAAAAATAAAAAAATTAATAATAATAATAATAATAATAATAATAATAATAATAATAATAATATTAACAATGATAATAATGAAAATAATAATAATAAAAGCTCATGCGTTTGTCACGTAACCCCTATGTAGTTAGAGAGACATGAAAATATGATCGAAGATTACTGTGACTTACATTACAGCGCTCGCGCCCAGTTTATTTTATTTATCTATCTATTTATTTATTTATTTATTTTTGGTAGAGAGGTGTAGCGGGGAGGGGGTTGGGTGCTGGGGGCGTTTCTGTGGTTTTACGACCCAAGTGTTTTTTGTTTTTGAGATCCCAAACAACACACATGCTGTGTGTTCTACTCCCGGGGGCGGGGGGAGGGGGGTACCCTACTCCTTTTTCTGGGCTATTTAGGTATGTGCAGCCCCGAAGGGTATGGATTTTAGCCGTTTTTGGTCTGAAATAGGGTATCGATTTGTGCACTCCAGTCTTGAATTTGATATGTTTTTTCGAAGAATCTAATTCTTCACCATAGGCTAAAAGACCATCAACAAAAGCCCTTCGTTTCGTCTTTTTAATGTGTTTATGCCAACCGTGTACATGAAATAGGTCTGAAATAGGGTATCGATTTTTTGGTCAGGTCTGAAATAGGGTAAGGAAAATTGCAGATTTTGGTCTGAAATAGGGTAAGGGTTTTAGACACCCAATTTTTTCTGGGAATCTGGGAGTACCCCCCACCTCCCCCTTCGGGGTTCTACTGGTGTATTTGCCTTTTTTTTGTTTATTGTTGGATATCGTTTTTCATTTTGATTGTTTCATTGTTTCTCCAAGTAAATGACTGTGACTGGTTGATCACATGCGGTGCTTTTACGTGTCCGATCTGTGTTGATCAATCTCTTGCATTCTACTCTTTATCGAAAGTGCCATGCATGGATGACAGACATTGAAACATTGCGCACACATTTAATACTGTTTATTGTTGAAAGATCCTCAAAAATTTCTAGCACTTTGTTGATTTGGTAGAGTTGTGGAGTTGTCTAATTCAGCGCACATAATTTCCGCGTATTACGCAGCGTAACTGCTTTAAATGTGGTGCGCGTTGTCTAGTTTACTCCTCAACAATGCTTACCAAGTGCTGGTATGTAAGTTCTCACACGCAGCAAGATGGGGCCTTCCTGAAAACAGGGGGGGGGGGGGGGGAGGGTACTCCCAGACTCCCAGAAAAATTGGGTGTCTAAAACCCTTACCCTATTTCAGACCAAAATCTGCGATTTTCCCTACTTTATTTCAGACCTATTTGACGTACACGGTTAGCGTAAACATATTAAAAAGACAAAAAGAAGGGCTTTTGTTGATGGTATTTTCTGATCCTATGATGAAGAAGTAGATTCTTCGAAAAAACATTTCAAATTCAAGACTGGAGTGCACAAATCATACCCTGTTTCAGATCAAAATGGTTAAAATCAATACCCTATTTCAGACCAAAAACGGCTAAAAAACTATACCCTACGGGGCCGCACATACCTATATAGCCCAGATAAGGGAGTACCCCACCCCCACCCCCGGGAGTAGAACACACAGGATATCTCAAAGACAAAAATCAACTGGGTCGTAAAACCACAGAAAATTTTCATGTCTCTCTCTAACTACATTTGAGGGGTTACGTGACAAACGCATGAGCTTTGTCTCAAAGACAAAAATCACTTGGGTCGTAAAACCACAGAAATACCCCCAGCACCCAACCCCCTCCCCGCTACACCTCTCTACCAAAAAAATAAATAAATAAATAAAATAAACTGGGCGCGAGCGCTGTGATGTAAGTCACTTACAGTAATCTTTGATCATATTTTCATGTCTCTCTAATTACATAGGAGTTACAAGACAAACGCATGAGCTTTTATTATTATTATTTTTCATTATTATCATTGTAGTTATTATTATTATTATTATTATCATTATTATTATTATTATTATTACTATTATTTATTTATTTATTTTTATTTTTTGGAGTAGCCCATAGGGTGGCCCATGGGCTAGCCCATGGGCCTGGGCCCAGGTTTTGTCTACACCCCGGGAAATATAGGTGACAATTTCCGGTTATTCCATTGACGCCGCGCTTCAGTCACTTCCACAATTCAACCAAATTTTTTTTCAGGACTGAATCATTTCATAAACCTCGACATCTTTTATAAAGAAAGCGTCGGTGGAATAGTGGGTAAATTTCACCAAAAAATAAAAAAACACACACACAGTTACCTGATGAGGATGCATGTGGTGTAGTATCTATCATGACATTAATCGACCGGAAAAAGCCGAAAAGCCTGTGATCATCATCAAGTTGCCGGTAAGCGTGAATCTTTTACTGTTTCTTTAATTAGACATTTCTCTTTCGGGGAAAGAGGTTGCCTTTGATATCTGTCCCATCCGAATTAAGCTTAAGCTTATATTTTTGACTTAGCTCATCATGCAGCTGTCCACAATTTATAGTACAAATAGGGATGAGTCGCGTTTTTCGATGCGAACGGATGCGAACGACTTGACGCGCGACGGACTTGGAAAGCATGGTAAATTTATTTTCTCACGATAAGAATTTACATTTAATTCTTTGTTCAATTTAATGTTACTCTAGCTTAGTAATTGACTATAGCCTATTGTTTCATTACAATAAGCTTATTAATCTACCGGTAGTAGCCTTTTACGTTTCGCCGACTCGGCATTCGGGACAGAGAACTGAAAGAAGTCAGGTGAAGAGATTTCTACGAGCTTGTCTATCTCTGTGGCAATTTGTGCTCCTGAGAAATGGGAAAAGGTATAGAAAAGAAGCTCTGATTCATCAAAGTCTCGTCAAATATTGCCTTTTTGTTTAAAGGTGGCGAAAGAGTTCAGCACTTCCAAAACATCATCGGAGCAGAGAGCGTACCAGCATCAACATCAAGTTCATCTGAAACGTGTTTTTCCGTTGAAAAGAAATTGCTGAAGGTAAGCGTGAGTTACAATCCCAGATTGACAATTCGAGGTTTTTAATTTTAATGTCGCCTGTTGAAAGCGTTTTGAAAAGCCATCAATTGTACGTTTGAGATTTCGATAAAGACAACGCGCGCTTCGCGCGTCGACAGAATTCAATCTGAGAGGGAAATCCTTTAGGGAAAAACACTTGCTAATGATCTTAAGATCGTGAGAGAATGATACACGAAACGTACTCCGGCGGGGCTAAAATACAGGTCACAGGTCACAGGTCACACGTTACAGGTCACAGGTCACAGGTCCTAAAAAATTAAAATAAAGAAAATTAAAAATAGTTATAAAACTTAAAAATAATTAAAAAATGGCTTTGAGCCATGTCTTACACTTCCCAATCAGTGAATATTGCCAGCAAGTTGTCATCCTTCTTAGGCACTTAAGTGACAGCAACTGACGAAAATAAAGAACGTGATAAAACGGGAACATTCACGAAATTAATTCGGTCTTCTGTTTTGATTCATTGCGCATACGGATCAACTTTTGCCATGAACGAATTAACTGCGTAGCCGAGCAAACAAATCAAGGCCAAAGATTCAAGTTCAAATGCGATAAATTAAATTGGCGAGAGCAGCAATTTACAATTTCTTCTTGCAAACTTTTTTGCCACTCTAAATTTCCCCCCTTCGCTTATATGTTAATTAGCAGCCAACAGAAGGCTGAATATATTGCAAAAAAACTGCATGACCTTCACCCAGGATTTAATGCACCAAAACTATACTTATCACCTGTACTTTGAAGCCGATAAATAAATAAGCGAATTGTCAGAAATGTACACTTGTCCTTGTTCACTAACCGCCAGCTTTTGGGAACACAATATAGAAATGAAAGCAAATTATACCGGACAAAAACAAAAGGCAACAAGCGACTTACCTCGTAGTCAGTCATCTTAGCTACTATGTGCTCGAGAACTGATCACATGACTACATCCCTTCGCTTCGGGGGTAGGGTGTGCTGTTTTTGTTTTGTAATTTGCAGTCAGTTTTCGTGATTTTTGTAGTCTTATTTCCTTACTATCTTTGACATTTTTATTTTTCTTTCATTTTAATTAAAATTATTTTTTGTTTTAACCATTTTAAAATTATTTTTTGTTTTCTTTATTTTTGTGACCAGTGACCAGTGACCAGTGACCTGTGACCTGTGACCAATGACCTGTGACCAGTGACCAGTGACCAGTGACCAGTGACCAGTGACCTGTGACCTGTGACCTGTGACCTGTGACCTGTATTTTAGCCCCGCCGCATTCATGTAAAACATTTGGAAAGGACTGTTACTGCATGACGTCACGCACGCTCTTTGATCTCATACATTCTCTCTATTTTGAAATGGCTGTTCTTGGCTGGATTCAAGTGATCGGGAGATATGTGATCGGGAAGGCAAGCATTTAAAACGGCCGCTTCTGGATGGAAAACATGGAGCAAAGGCGATGATTGTCTTTTCTCAGGATTTAGCATGGTGGAACAGGCAGCTGTAGTAAAGTTACCTCATTTTCATGGTGCATTTTTGGCCATAGGCAATGCAGGCGATGATTGTAAGGTAAGGTCAATGTATAAAAAAATATGTTAAATCATGGTGACAGCGTAAAATAATTATTGAGAATTCTTGCAAAAAGACAGCAGTGGTTAATGTCCTCTACAGAGTTTTTATTTTTGTATTAAACTCATATTCTTACATGCTACAGTGGACAGACAGAGGGCATCTTACCAGAACTGCAAAGCAACATTTTTATCAAATAGACCCCCAGGTTTTGGTGCTTATCAGATTCATTTTTATAGTCAAGTTCATTGGCAAATGTTTTTATCATCTTGGTCACATACTTTAGAGCAAATGGAATTTGATCCTTGTTTATGTCTTTGTCCATAGAATGTTCTTGATGTGATTAGCCTTACATCCAGACTAAATTTCACAAAGACAACATCATTCAACCTTGTGTTATTCACAAATGTTGATGATGTCCAGGCAGTGAAGAAAAAGATGAAAGATGGGGGAGCTGCAGACACCCAAACAGCACATTTCTATGTGCAAAATGTTCCCCAAAGACGTGAGAAGACAGGTAATGTGATTGCTTATTTATGATTTGTTACATTTGCTTGGTTAGCCATCCAGATAAGTCCTATTACAGTGGAACCTTGATTATCTGGATCTCGATTACAGATTATGAAATACTCGAGTTTTGCCACGTATCAAATAACACACCACGCGTTCATTTATCACTTCAAATCTATGCAAATTTGCGCTGAAAATTTGGCGGCGTTGTTTACATTTGGTGCGGCCATCTCGACTCTTTATGAAATGTACTTGAAATCCTTGAAAACATGGTAGCCGTATGCAAAAAGAGCCTACTTCATAAACTATAAAAGAATCGATGGCATCACAATTATGAACAGTTAAGTACGTCGCGACGTTCATTTACGCAAGCCGCCGGGCAATTTTTTATAGTCGCTTTCTCACCGGTTTAATACTTTGGTAGTTTGTTTTGTAAATGCAGTCGCTTGATGAAAATATCATGCTTTACTTGGAAATCGGATAAATTCTTCGATTTTCCTGATTTAGAGTGAACTGTATTTCTTTATTGGAACTTTGAAAAATGACAAAAGTTGCCGTGTTATCGAACAATGAACCAAGAACAATACGCCAGCTTATACATACTAATGAGTTGTGCTTCAAGTGCGCTTTTGAAGCGCGTTATAGATAAACGGACTCGCGTTAACGCATTTCTAACTTATAACTCGTTTGAAGCGCGTTAACGTGGACGCTTACCTTTGAGCTGTATTGTATCTGGATTTTTCGATTATCCGGACTTGCTTAGCTGGTCCCAGTTTTTCCTGAATATTAATTAGCCATATTTAAGATTTGCAACAAAACTTTTTCCCTTCAAATTAAGTAATAAAACTCCAGTTCAAACTGAATTATTTTCGCTTCAAAACACAAATCTGTTCGCGTTTTGAGCTCATGCGCACCGTACTACATATGTACTGCAACTGCATTTCACTGAGCACTGATTTGCTCAGGTGTTCTTTGTTTCAATGTGAAATTTCAAGTCATTCAGTTTTAGTTTTGGCTCATTAATATTCATATTTTCAATTATCTGGACTCTCGATTATCCGGACTGTTCAGCCCAGTCCCCAAGAGTCCGGATAATCGAGGTTCGACTGTATTACTTTGTATTATTATTTTTTATGTCAGACAATCAAGTTGCAAAATCCAAAGACGTTCTTTATTCTTCCATGTATTCAAAACCTCCAATCCCTGTTGAATTTTTTATGATCACCATATCTAAGTTATGAGTATAATTATACCAATTTGAAACTAATGACAGCATTTAAAAAATCAGTCAGGCCTCCATTAACTTTGAAGCAGTTAATTGGCCAACTAGAATTCTGACCAAGGGATAGCTACATGTAGCCTGCTGTTTACTCTTTATTCAAATCTGTTTGGTCTCCTCTGTTTAGAGACCGTTGATCAATAAAAATCTAACCTGAAGAAGAGTGTTGAAGTGTTAAATTTCAACATCACCACTACAAACTGAAGTAAATAGAAAGAGCTTGTTATGTTATGTTTTCCCTTTTCATTTGTTTCAGGTCCTTATTTAAGAGAAGCACTCAAGACCTTTGTCATTGGGCACTGCTCAGTGTCACGACAAGTCACCACCAGACATTTCTCAATGCCGGCATCTGTAGAAAATGTCATTACAGTGGATTACGTCCCAAACCAGTCATTGCCAGACAGTGCCTTTTACTGGCTGGTGAAGCATCTCTCCAGAGAAGGAGACACAGTTGTTGATGTGGACAGCAAAAGTGGGGGTACCTTTGTCACAGCCCTCAAAGGAGGCAGAAATGCTGTGTGGATCAGTTCTGCCTCCTCTGATATGCAAAATGAAATGAAAGTGACAGTTGAAAGCATTTTTGCAGGCCTTGAGTCTGATGAAAGTGACAATACAAGCTCCAAAGATTCAGGATCACAGTGATTATTACATTTCAACTGCAATAACATGGGTGACAAATTATTCCTTAATTATGGCACAAAATTTCAGCATTAATTTATAATAGTATTTCAAATGTGAAATTGCAAAACAATGGAAAAACCCAGCAACTTGTGAGCATAATTTGTCACCCATGATATTAATACAGAGGTAATGAAATGGTATACTTGTGAAAGTATGGAAAAATAATTATTAGAATTTGAACAAAATGCATGTGAAATTATTCTCTAATTTTACTTGTCACCATTTGATTACACATACATTGTACTAATTTAAGGGAGCATTCAATTACTCTTGTTCTTCTGTGGTAATTTCTTTTAAATCATCTTTTGAAGTGTACAGCGTACAGGCTTTTATAATATTTTTCAAGTTCTTTGCATATTAAATATTCTAAACTGAACACATTAAATTATTTGACCTAGCATTTCTTAGATCTTTCAACACATTAGAAGGCTTTATGTGACCTGTGTTCTGATCCCAAGGTGTAGAATTTCTGCGGCCTGTGGTCTGATCACCAGGTGCAGAATTTCTGTGGCCTGTGAACAGAAGACAAGCCGCAGAATTTCTGTGGCTTGTGATCAGGCAGCTTGTCTTCTGTTCACAGGCCGCAGAATTTCTGCAGCTTGTCTTCTGTTCACAGGCCACAGAAATTCTGCGGCTTGTGAATAGAAGACATTTAGCCGCAGAATTTCTGCGGCGTGTGTTCTGTTCACAGGTCACAGAAATTCTGCAGCCTGTGAACAGAACAGAGGCCGCAGAATTTCTGCGACCTGTGAACAGATCAGAAGACAAGCCACAGAAATTCTGTGGCCTGTGATCAGGTGGCTTGTCTTCTGTTCACAGGCCGCAAAAATTCTGCGGCCTATGAACAGACTGAACAGTCTTCTGTTCATAGGCTGCAGAATTTCTGCGGCCTGTGTTCTGTTCACAGCGGCCTGTGAACAGCAGACAAGCCACCTGATCACAGGCCGCAGAAATTCTGCGGCTTGTGAATGGAAGACAAGCCGCAGAATTTCTGCGGCCTGTGATCAGGCGGCTTGTCTGCTGTTCACAGGCCGCAGAATTTCTGCGGCTTGTCTTCTGTTAACAGGCCGCAGAAATTCTGTGGCCTGTGGTCTGATCACAGTCTGTGGCCTGTGGTCTGATTACAGGGTGCAGAAGGATGCATGATAAACAATTAAAATTCACTGAAAGTGAGCATATTTTGCATACACAACACTTTCAGTCCTTAAACCTTTTGTAGCACAGTAGGGATTTCTCTGCGGTAACCAGATGTAGTTTATGATGTTTCATCAACTTTAGAACACCAATAATGTTGTTTTAGGGCAACTCTGCACAAATTTCATCTGTGCAGGGGTCAGTGCAATAGTTGCAATAAAAATTATGTCATGTGGCACTACCTTTTATAACAAAAACAGTGTCATATTTGCAGTGCAGGAGAATATTAGTGTTTTATATACTGCTGAAAAGAGTATTTTACCTGTACCTCTGATTTTCACCCAAAACATGGTTTTCAATATCTTAAGAAAATACACCGTTTTAAGGTCTAAAATAGAAGTGATCTCTGCTTGTTTCAAGCACACAGCATATGAAGGCCATTTTTTGCCGAATTAAGAGCAAGAGTAATACAAAAAGAGCCTAATTTAGCGGAAATTGCCAGTTTGGAAAAACACAAAATAGATTGAAAGGCTTTATTTTATACAAAACTAATAATCTAATAAATAATCTAATAAAGAGCAAACAGTATTGCGTGTTTGAGTATATATTTTTTGAAAAACAACCAATTGGGTCACATGCAGTTGATTTCGCAAGAAGGAATAGCAGTGACTAATTACAAAATCTCATGTCCGAAAAGGGGGAGGGGGGCTTATTAGAGAGGGGGTGGGGTTAATAGAGAAGAAGGGGTGCTTAATAGAGCTTTTATGGTAAAAGCGTCTGATACAATTACATTCTTTTTTCAATCGCAGAAATCGACATAGAACGACAAAGAAGCGCGGGGCTGCAAGGGAAAATAAGATATCTGGAGAAAGAATTCAGAACGGTTGCGGATGAACGAGACGAGCTGAGAAAGCAACTAGATGACAGCAATGAACTGCTAAAGAATGATCTCAAAAAGCTTCTGGAAGACCTTGTTGGCAAAACGAAGACAATAGAAGGTTAGTCGGCAACTTGTACCTATTAAAGAAAACACGACACTTTGAACTCTTTGCATATCAAAAGTGAAATCAAGAAAGAAGAAGGGCTTATTAAATGGTACAAAAAACGTTTATCTGTTTTTAATCCTGTTTTTTGCCTTTCGAGTTACGTTTTAAGTGAAGGAAAATTTTTTTACAAAAGTAGAGAAGTACAAATCTCATCTTAACGATGCAGATGAGACTTAATTATATGTTTCATATAGCATTTGCATTTGCAGCCATTACTGAGGAGCTTTTATTAACTCTTCATGCTTTTTCAACCCCATGCACTGAACAATCTGCCATTAGTTTAGTTGCTTTCATGTGCAGGATAAGAAACGCCCATTTGCTGACATTCTTTCACACTGCACGCTTCCGTTATACACTCTGCATACCATAAAGGTTCTTATAAGCCCACGGGGGGCTTATTTAATTTCAGGTTTCATTAACGGGGACTTAATAGAGGGGGCCTTATTAATAGAGGGTGTATATTTTTTGAAAAACATACCAATTGGGCCACATGAAGTTGATTTCGCAAGAGGGAATAGGAGTGACTAATTACAAAATCTCATGTCCGAAAAGGGGTAGGGGGGCTTATTAGAGGGGAGGGGAGGGGGGTTAAAAGAAGAGAGCTTTTATGGTAAAAGCGCAGAAATCACAAAAATCGACGTAGAGCGACAAAGAAGCGCAAAGGCTGCAAGGGAATATTAGATATCTCGTGAAGAAAAAATTAAAAAAGGTTAAGGATGAACGAGACGAGCTGAGAAAGCAACGAGATGAGAGCAATGGCCTATTAAAGAATGTGATTAATATGCGAATGTGATTAATATTCGAAGCAAAACAATGTTTGCCACAGTTGCATCCTTTCTTTCACCATAGAACAAAAAGCTGCCTTAGACGACGAACGGAAAAAGAAAGAGGAAATCGAGAAAGATCTTGAAGAACTGAGAAAAAAACTTCCAGGTAAAGAAGAGGAATTAACTAATTAATTCACGAACAAAAACAATGTTTGCCACAGTTGCATCCTTTCTTTCACCATAGAACCAAAAGCTGCCTTAGACGACGAACGGAAAAAGAAAGAGGAAATCGAGAAAGATCTTGAAGAACTGAGAAAAAAACTTCCAGGTAAAGAAGAGGAATTGACTAATTAATTAACGAAGAAAAGCAATGTTTGCCACAGTTGCATCCTTTCTTTCACCATAGAACCAAAAGCTGCCTTAGACAAAAAACGGAAGAAGAAAGAGGAAATCGAGAAAGATCTTGTAGAACTGAGAAAAAAACTTCCAGGTAAAGAAGAGGAATTAACTAATGCCTTAAAAAAACGACTGATTGAAGTTGTTAACGAAAAGGGGACAGGAACAGGTCAGACAGAACTAACAGACCTCAACAACAACAACGAGCTACAGCTTTCATAGCCTCCCACGCAGACGTTGTTTTGGCTCGTCACGCAGTCCCCTCTCCAGGATTCGCTCTCTTACTGCTCGAAGGCTGACTAATTGTGTTGTGAACTTTAATTTTAAAGATCATATCAAGCTTTGTTTAAATAACCACTGAAAATGTGCCCTGTAGTAACGTCCTTGCAAAATCAGTATATGCGTCAAGCAATGCGATCGAACTTTGAAACGCCGCCAAAGGACAAAACGCATTAGCGAGCGAGACTTGAGGAATAATTTGGTGGTGCCCAGTTAGAATGGAAGGACACAATTACCGTTTAAGGTTGTCATGGACACGAGAACTCAAGAGTTTGAACATCAAGTTCTAAACAGATACCTGACCAAAAATACGCCTCTCCATATGCACCTTTTGCAAAGACGAGAGTGTATCTATTGGCACTAGTTGATGTCATATGGTGCGACTGGACTCATATGGATCTCATATGCTGCGACTTTTGGCTGGAAATTTAAAATTGGTGTAGTAATTTGACCATTACAGTGACTTTCAATTAAGCATCGGAAATAAATTGCATTTGCTTAATTTTGCATTTCTTCGCTCTTTGATTGGCCAGCAGAACTTGCGCCACTTTTTCAACCAATGAGAAGCGAAACCAAAACCAATGGCGACTTGCACGAGCGCATGTTCCCACGCTTTGCACCTGGTACGTGAAATTGCTTCGAACTCTGATTCGCTCATATATTGGAATGTTTCGGTCTGTTGTGATTGTTTTGGTTTTACGACGCTCAATAGCCCTTATGCGTGATGACTTCAGACTAGCTAAAATCACCGCCAATCCTCGGTTTGAAAATGCAAATTTTAAATTTTATCATCAACTAATTCCCAAAGCGGCAATGATGAAAAGAATACCCACATAAAAAAAACACGAAGGTAACGAAGGTTTGAGAAAATGCCGCAAAAACGAGGCTTGGTGGTGAATTTTGAGCATGTTACGCAATCGCCCATAAGACCTATTGTAAACCGCCTTAAGCAAGAAGAACTGTCTGATACAGATGAGCTGTTTGGCATTTCGAGCAGCAGTTAAGACGTTCTACTTCTGAATCTTCTGTTAATAATAGCTAATGAAGATGTGACTGTTCATCGCAGTTACGAATGCTGCATCTACTACTAATTCGCAGAGGTCATGTCGGTTCGACTTCAGTGCAAGCCTGAACCCTTTTTCACCGAGAGGGGTCGAATTCGATCCCTGGCAAGAGACCCATGGTTTGAAAATCTACAACTTTCTCAAATCCCAGACTGTGGTTGAAATAAACCATTTTTTTCCCAAATGATCAGTTGTATAGACTTTATCAAGCCGTAAACTGACCAAAACTCCTAATTTATATTGAATATGAGCGTTTATTTTGTTGCAAAACTAAATAAAGCCCTCGTACAGCACCTAACATATGCAACATATGCAAGTTGTTTATACAAACATTCCTATTGAAGCGAAAAGTCTACATTTGCAGCAAACTTCGACCCCACTTCTTGGAATTGGTTCCACTTTTCCTGCTCACTTCTTTATCACAACGTGGTTAACGCTATTTGATTTCAGTTGCTCTCACGGTCTGTAATTTACACATTTGTGAACCAAAGGAACTCTGGGATATTCTTGCCCAACGGCAGCATGGAATTCCGCCAATTTTCACTTCAGATATATTTTTTTAACCGTATCAATCCACCCGGTCCTGCTGACAAAATATTGCACCGATTGCAAACTCGCCAAAATTGCCATGCCAGGTCCCGAAATCCACTCACAGAACGGCTAGGAACACAACTTCACTTCGTGAATCGCCATTACTCGATCGAACCATTTTGGCGGCTTACTTCGTGTGAAATATCTTCTCACCTCCGGTTTCTTTCAGAGGATTGCCTCTAGCCACCAACCCAGCTTTATGATGCCAGGCGAATGGCTTCTGAGGTGGAAAATTGCTCAAAAAACACACTTATAAATCATTTACCTACCGGATTGTCAGGTGCTGTTGATCGCTTAAGGCAGGACTTAACCTAAACACCGTTTTTGCGTCGCTTGACATGGATTTGACGTTAATATCTCGTTCGCGTTTCAAGCAATCTCTATGCTCATCCCACAAAGCTGTATTGTGGGAGACTTTGTGAATTTTTTGGTGATTTTTTGGCATATTTGGGAAGAGATAATTTTTCTAGAAGGATTTTTTTTAAATTTAGGGAAATTAGGAATATTGAAGATTTAGTGAAGGCTTAAAATTGGAATTTGAAGTGGAAAATTAGTAGATGGATACCAAAACAGTTCCCCAGCAACCTTCAGTGCCCTTGTGGGGTGTCAACTGTCTGGTGGTGTTTCAAAACATTTTTGTACATCTTAATCCCTTCTTTAAACTCCTTAAAATTTCACTCCAATTCACCTTAAGTCCCACCTTAAAACAAGCGACAGCTGGTATGACATGCGTGACAGTAAAGATAAGAGCCTTCGGCCTTCTGGACCAGCAAAATCTCCGTGGTAACTCCTTATATGGAATAACGAGATCGATTTGATCTTCAAACCTTGGAAATCGCAAAAAAGACGTACAAAACGTCCGTCCGCAAAGGGTTAAGTAGCATTCAGTCACATCTTCATGCGCCGGTTAATTCGCAGTTCATACATATAATTTTGATACATTCATACTCATTTAATTTTAGCTAAACAACGAATTTATCAGCGCGGAAGCAAATCATCAGCCCTCTTCAACAGCAAACTTAACCATATTAATTGAGGTTATGAAATTCAACAATCAAGAGTCCAGCTTTAGCTCAAAGTGCAAAAAGTACCCAAATTATATCAATATTTTGTATTCTTCAGTAAGCTGTGGTAGCGACAGTTTTGTTCTTTTCAAAGTTATTATAGGTTAAAGAGCCCCTGGCTTTTCTAATTATCTATATTATTATGCCCACTTTACTTTCGTTGTTGTCTGTGATATAAGTACTAAAGTTATTACTTCAGTTTCAACCCATTGTTATGTATAGTGTATAATCTATTCTTTATCGCTTCATGAAAATTAATTAAGAAAACAATGTTTTATGTACGCCAACAATAAACTAGAATATTCTTTCAAAGTGCTTTGGAAATTCATCCAAGACCCTTTGTCAACATACTAAGATGAGGTCAGATGTGGATGAAAATGTCTACTGGTATCGTATTTAGAATGAAATCTCCACGGAGTTACGGAGCTTGTATTTCCAGTGGATTGCGGTTTTACTTATCTTTTAGGGGGGGATCGGAGATTGATTTTGGCTTCCAAATCAAGTTCGAATTGTGGCAGTGTTCAACGTTCGTCAAGAATGTTTAGGAATTCGAAAGACGGTTCACATTGTTAGTTGAAACTGACATTATTTGGACAAGTCACGATTAACAGCAGATTCATATTGTAGAGCTACAGTAAACATCCAAATAAAAGAACTTAAACTGAACTAGAACTTAGACTATTAAAGAATGTGATTAATATGCGAATGTGATTAATATTCGAAGAAAAACAATGTTTGCCACAGTTGCATCCTTTCTTTCACCATAGAGCCAAAAGCTGCCTTAGACGACGAACGGAAAAAGAAAGAGGAAATCGAGAAAGATCTTGAAGAACTGAGAAAAAAACTTCCAGGTAAAGAAGAGGAATTGACTAATTAATTAACGAAGAAAAGCAATGTTTGCCACAGTTGCATCCTTTCTTTCACCATAGAACCAAAAGCTGCCTTAGACAAAAAACGGAAGAAGAAAGAGGAAATCGAGAAAGATCTTGAAGAACTGAGAAAAAAACTTCCAGGTAAAGAGGAATTAACTAATGCCTTAAAAAAGCGGCTGATTGAAGTTGTTAACGAAAAGGGGACAGGAACAGGTCAGACAGAACTAACAGACCTCAACAACAACAACGAGCTACAGCTTTCATAGCCTCCCACGCAGACGTTGTTTTGGCTCGTCACGCAATCCCCTCCCCAGGATTCGCTCTCTTACTGGTCGAAGGCTGACTAATTGTGTTGTGAACTTTAATTTTAAAGATCATATCAAGCTTTGTTTAAATAACCACTGAAAATGTGCCCTGTAGTAACGTCCTTGCAAAATCAGTATATGCGTCAAGCAATGCGATCGAACTTTGAAACGCCGCCAAAGGACAAAACGCATTAGCGAGCGAGACTTGAGAAATAATTTGGTGGTGCCCAGTTAGAATGGAAGGACACAATTACCGTTTAAGGTTGTCATGGACACGAGAACTCAAGAGTTTGAACATCAAGTTCTAAACAGATACCTGACCACAAATACGCCTCTCCATATGCACCCTTTCGTCACGACAAGTCACGATTAACAGCAGATTCATATTGTAAAGCTACAGTAAACACCCAAATAAAAGAACTTCTGATTACCATTACATGAGATATCCCAGATTCCTTACGATCGATAGAGTGATTTTCCGGCTACTCACCAAAGCAAAGCTCTATGTCAGTAAACATTCATTGACAAAGATACTTGGGTGGCTTGCCAAAGCTCTGAAGACCTTTCCAGTCAATATTGAAGGCGTTTAATTTTTTTTCTAATTGCAAACTTTCTCAAACGGAAAGAAGTTAACTATTTTATCTTTACATGCCGATAATAAGTACATTATTTACTATTCAATACCCAGTGCCATTGTTCTCTCTCTGCACTAAATCACTGATAGCAGTCTTTAAAGATGCTAAGACAACTGTGTCAGGAAAACGGGGGCTGTCCTTTTTGTCAGCAGGGAAATTCTCAGGGGTAATATATACTAAACGTGCTAAAACAAACAAGCTGCAATATTAAAAAAATAGGCACGCATTGCATACGTGGTCGGGCATGTGATACATGTATATTTACTTCTGAAGAATGAGAAATTTTGTAGTGATCCTTCGTCATTTTATTTCAAATATGAAGAATGCATTTATAAATATAAACCCAAGTACTAAAACGAATTTATTCAAAGACGGCGAGGCTTTAAAGAAAAAGCCAAGACCGTTTATTGCAAGTTTGATATCTTAGTCTTTTGTAGATTACTTAAATCAGAAGTGGTTTGATGGGCACTTGTTGTCTTTTGAATATTTTCAATTAATTTATTTTTTGCTGAAGGATGTATGAAAGCATGGGGTAACAAACAGTTTATTGATACCTGTGTTTTTTCAACAACATTCTTATATGAAGTTATACGTTTATGCAGTTCCTGACATATCAAATTTCCCCTAAACATTTTCTGCTGTGGGAATCAAAAATTTTAAATAAACTCTTGCTTGTTTTAAAAATAGCCAGAGTGCTATATTCAACTGTAAGCAAACATGATTCATTATTCATGTAGGAAAGAATGTATTCCAGGGCCTCGGGCCCATTGAAGAAACATACGGTTGTAAACCTTCATAAGCTTGAGTTATGCTATTCATTAACATGACCTTTGACATTCCCTTCCAGCAAACTAAAAGCAATGTTGAATACGGACACATTCTCTTGTAATTCACACTGAAGCAAAATAGTTTGCCGAGTGCATTTGACAACAAACTGTATAAAGAATTACTTATGTGTACGATCTGAGCCATATCAGCAGCACTGCGCCGGAATCAGGCTATGGTGTTGATAAACAATTGAACGTTAAGAGTTTGCTACGCATTGTTTCCCTCGGTTTTCAGCAAAAAGAATACTAGACTGTGAGTAAGGAGCACAAATAGTTTTACTGGAATCAAAGTCAGTCACAACTGGGTCTGGCGTTAGCAAGTCGAATTAATTGAGGGATATAGAAGCGATACAAAAATATTTGTGGAAGCCAGAGACAATTCGTGTTGGTTAGTTCGAAATAACGAATCACACGTTTCAGTACTGGTAAATAAATCGCTTCTAAGTAAAACAAAAGGAGCATAGAACACCAGAATTTTCCCTAGAAGCATCCTCGATACTCCCTGACAGCTAAATAAACGCAATGCATGCCAACAACAAGTCTGTATTGTTGTAAACTGTTCCCCATTTCAGCTTTGTTCAGCCCAAATCAAGTTCAGATAAGATACGCCCATTTGCTGACATTCTTTCACACTGAACGCTTCCGTTATACTTGCTGTATACCATAAAGGTTCTATTAAGCGAACGGGGGCCTTATTTAATTTCAGGTTTCATTAACGGGGGCTTAATAGAGGGGGCCTTATGTCAAATCTCAAACCCCCTGTTTAATTCTTAAAACCATTTTTATACAAAACTCAAACAACTACCGTGAAATTGAAACATCTAATAAAGAGCAGCAAACAGTATTACGTGTTTGATTGTATATTTTTTGAAAAACATACCAATTGGGCCACGTGAAGTTGATTTTGTAAGAGGGAATAGGAGTGACTAATTACAAAATCTCATGTCCGAAAAGGGGGAGGGGGGCTTATTAGAGCTTTTATGGTAAAAGCGCAGAAATGGCAAAAATCGACGTAGAGCAACAAAGAAGCAGGAGGCTGCAAGGGAAAATTAGATATCTCGTGTAGAAAGAATAAAAAAAAAGGTTAAGGATGAACGAGACGAGCTGAGAAAGCAACGAGATGAGAGCAATGGGCTATTAAAAAATGTGATTAATATGCGAATGTGATTAATATTCGAAGAAAAACGATGTGTGCCACAGTTGCATCCTTTCTTTCACCATAGAACCAAAAGCTGCCTTAGACGACAAACGGAAGATAAAAAAAGAGGAAATCAAGACAGGACTTGAAGAACTGAGAAAAAAACTTCCAGGTAAAGAAGAGGAATTAACTAATGCGTCAAAAAGGCGGCTGATTGAAGTTGTTAACGAAAAGGGGACAGGAACAGGTCAGACAGAACTAACAGACCTCAACAACAACAACGAGCTACAGCTTTCATAGCCTCCCACGCAGACGTTGTTTTGGCTCGTCACGCAATCCCCTCTCCAGGATTCGCTCTCTTACTGGTCGAAGGCTGACTAATTGTGTTGTGAACTTTAATTTTAAAGATCATATCAAGCTTTGTTTAAATAACCACTGAAATTGTGCCCTGTAGTAACGTCCTTGCAAAATCAGTATATGCGTCAAGCAATGCGATCGAACTTTGAAACGCCGCCAAAGGACAAAACGCATTAGCGAGCGAGACTTGAGGAATAATTTGGTGGTGCCCAGTTAGAATGGAAGGACACAATAGCCGTTTAAGGTTGTCATGGACAGGAGAACTCAAGAGTTTCAACATAAAGTTCTAAACAGATACCTGACCACAAATACGCCTCTCCATATGCACCTTTTGCAAAGACGAGAGTGTATCTATTGGCACTAGTTGATGTCATATGGTGCGATTGGACTCATATGGATCTCATATGCTGCGACTTTTGGCTGGAAATTTAAAATTGGTGTAGTAATTTGACTAGCACAGGGATTTTCAATTAAGCATCGGAAGTAAATTGCATTTGCTTAATTTTGCATTTCTTCGCTCTTTGATTGGCCAGCAGAACTTGCGCCACTTTTTCAACCAATGAGAAGCGAAACCAAAACCAATGGCGACTTGCACGAGCGCATGTTCCCACGCTTTGCACCTGGTACGTAAAATTGCTTCGAACTCTGATTCGCTCATTTATTGGAATGTTTCGGTCTGCTGTGATTGTTTTGGTTTTACGACGAAAACTTGTAAACCACTTTAAGCAAGAAGAACTGTCTGATACAGATGAGCTGTTTGGCATTTGGAGCAGCAGTTAAGACGTTCTACTTCTGAGTCTTCTGTTAATGATGGCTAATGAAGATGTGACCGATCATCGCAGTTACGAATGCTACATCTACTACTAATTCGCAGAGGTCATGTCGGTTCGACTTAAGTGCAAACCTGAACCCTTTTTCACCGAGAGGGGTCGAATTCGATCCCTGGCAAGAGACCCATGGTTTGAAAATCTACAACTTTCTCAAATCCCGGACTGTGGTTGAAATAAACCATTTTTGCCAAATGATCGGTTGTATAGACTTTATCAAGCCGTAAACTGACCAAAACTCCTAATTTATATTGAATATGAGCGTTTATTTTGTTGCAAAACTAAATAAAACCCTCGGACAGCACCTAACATATGCAACATATGCAAGTTGTTTATACAAACATTCCTCTTGAAGCGAAAAGTCTACATTTGCAGCAAACTTCGACCCCACTTCTTGGAATTGGTTCCACTTTTTCCTGCTCACTTCTTTAGCGACGCGTGGTTAACGCTATTTGACTTCAGTTGCTCTCACGGTCTGTAATTTACACATTTGTGAACCAAAGGAACTCTGGGATATTCTTGTCCAACGGCAGCATGGAATTCCGCCAATTTTCACTGCAGATATATATTTTTTTTAACCGTATCAATCCATCCGGTCCTGCTGACAAAATATTGCACCGATTGCAAACTCGCCAAAATTGCCATGCCAGGTCCCGAAATCCACTCACAGAACGGCTAGGAACACAACTTCACTTCGTGAATCGCCATTACTCGATCGAACCATTTTGGCGGCTTACTTCGTGTGAAATATCTTCTTACCTCCGGTTTCTTTCAGAGGATTGCCTCTAGCTACAAACCCAGCTTTATGATGCCAGGCGAATGGCTTCTGAGGTGGAAAATTGCTCAAAAAACACACTTAAAAATCAAATACCTACCAGATTGTCAGTTGCTGTTGATCGCTGAAGGCAGGACTTAACCTAAACACCGTTTTTGCGTCGCTTGACATGGATTTGACGTTAATATCTCGTTCGCGTTTCAAGCAATCTCTATGCTCATGCCACTCAGCTGTATTGTGGGAGACTTGGTGAATTTTTTGGTGATTTTTTGGCATATTTGGGAAGAGATAATTTTTCTAGAAGGATTTGTTAAATTTAGGGAAATTAGGAATATTGAAGATTTAGTGAAGGCTTAAAATTGGAATTTGAAGTGGAAAATTAGTAGATGGACACCAAAACAGTTCCCCAGCAACCTTCAGTGCCCTTGTGGGGTGTCAACTGTCTGGTGGTGTTTCAAAACATTTTTGTACATTTTAATCCCTTCTTTAAACTCCTTAAAATTTCACTCCAATTCACCTTAAGTCCCACCTTAAAACAAGCGACAGCCGGTATGACATGCGTGACAGTAAAGATAAGAGCCTTCGGCCTTCTGGACCAGCAAAATCTCCGTGGTAACTCCTTATATGGAATAGCGAGATCGATTTGACCTTCAAACCTTGGAAATCGCAAAAAAGACGTACAAAACGTCCGTCCGCAAAGGGTTAAGTAGCATTCAGTCACATCTTCATGCGCCGGTTAATTCGCAGTTCATACATATAATTTTAATACATTCATACTCATTTAATTTTAGCTAAACAACGAATTTATCAGCGCGGAAGCAAATCATCAGCCCTCTTCAACAGCAAACTTAACCATATTAATTGAGGTTATGAAATTCAACAATCAAGAGTCCAGCTTTAGCTCAAAGTGCAAAAAGTACCCAAATTATATCAATATTTTGTATTCTTCAGTAAGCTGTGGTAGCGACAGTTTTGTTCTTTTCAAAGTTATTATAGGTTAAAGAGCCCCTGGCTTTTCTAATTATCTATATTATTATGCCCACTTTACTTTCGTTGTTGTCTGTGATATAAGTGCTAAAGTTATTACTTCAGTTTCAACCCATTGTTATGTATAGTGTATAATCTATTCTTTATCGCTTCATGAAAATTATTAAGAAGATAATGTTTTATGTACGCCAACAATAAACTAGAATATTCTTTCAAAGTGCTTTGGAAATTCATCCAAGACCATTTGTCAACATGCTAAGATGAGGCTGAAAAGGTCTACTGGTCGGCAGATTTTTCAAATAATATTGTTCAAATTTCGTGTTTAGAATGAAATCTCCACGGAGTTACGGAGCTTGTATTTCCAGTGGATTGCGGTTTTACTAATCTTTTAGGGGGGATCGGAGATTGATTTTGGCTTCCAAATCAAGTTCGAATTGTGGCAGTGTTCAACGTTCGTCAAGAATGTTTAGGAATTCGAAAGACGGTTCACATTGTTAGTTGAAACTGACATTATTTGGACAAGTCACGATTAACAGCAGATTCATATTGTAGAGCTACAGTAAACACCCAGATAAAAGAACTTCTGATTACCATTACATGAGATATCCCAGATTCCTTACGATCGATAGAGTGATTTTCCGGCTACTCACCAAAGCAAAGCTCTATGTCAGTAAACATTCATTGACAAAGATACTTGGGTGGCTTGCCAAAGCTCTGAAGACCTTTCCAGTCAATATTGAAGGCGTTTAATTTTTTTTCTAATTGCAAACTTTTTGAAACGGAAAGAGGTTAACTATTTTATCTTTACATGCCGATAATAAGTACATTATTTACTATTCAATACCCAGTGCCATTGTTCTCTCTCTGCACTAAGTCACTGATTGCAAAGACAACTGTGTCAGGAAAACGGGGGCTGTCCTTTTTGTCAACAGGGAAATTCTCAGGGGTAATATATACTAAACGTGCTAAAACAAACAAGCTGCAATATTAAAAAAAAATAGGTACGCATTGCATACGTGGTCGGACATGTGATAAATGTATATTTACTTCTGAAGAATGAGAAATTTTGTAGTGACCCTTCGTCATTTTATTTCAAATATGAAGAATGCATATATAAATATAAACCCAAGTACTAAAACGAATTTATTCAAAGACGGCGAGGCTTTAAAGAAAAAGTCAAGACTGTTTATTGCAAGTTTGATATCTTAGTCTTTTGTAGATTACTTAAATCAGAAGTGGTTTGATGGGCACTTGTTGTCTTTTGAATATTTTCAATTAATTTATTTTTTGCTGAAGGATGTATGAAAGCATGGGGTAACAAACAATTTATTGATACCTGTGTTTCTTCGACAACATTCTTATATGAAGTTATACGTTTATGCAGTTCCTGACATATCAAATTGCCCCTAAACATTTTCTGCTGTGGGAATCAAAAATTTTGAGTAAACTCTTGCTTGTTTTTAAAAATAGCCAGAGTGCTATATTCAACTGTAAGCAAACATGATTCATAATTCATGTAGGAAAGAATGGATTCCAGGGCCTCCATTAAAGGAACATACGGTTATAAACCTTCATGAGCTTGAGTTATGCTATTCATTAAATGACCTTTGACATTCCCTTCCAGCAAGCTAAAAGCAATGTTGAATACGGACACATTCTCTTGTAATTCACACTGAAGCAAAATAGTTTGCCGAGTGCATTTGACAAGAAACTGTATAAAGAATTACTTATGTGTACGATCTGAGCCATATCAGCAGCACTGCGCCGGAATCAGGCTATGGTGTTGATAAACAATTGAAAGTTAAGAGTTTGCTACGCATTGTTTCCCTCGGTTTTCAGCAAAAAGAATACTAGACTGTGAGTAAGGAGCACAAATAGTTTTACTGGAATCAAAGTCAGTCACAACTGGGTCTGGCGTTAGCAAGTCGAATTAATTGAGGGATATAAAAGCGATACAAAAATATTTGTGGAAGCCAGAGACGATTCATGTTTGTTAGTTCGAAATAACGAATCACACGTTTCAGTACTGGTAAATAAATCGCTTCTAAGTAAAACAAAAGGAGCATAGAACACCCGAATTTTCCCTAGAAGCATCCTCGATACTCCCTGACAGCTAAATAAACGCAATGCATGCCAACAACAAGTCTGTATTGTTGTAAACTGTTTCCCATTTCAGCTTTGTTCAGCCCAAATCAAGTTCAGATAAGATACGCCCGTTTGCTGACGTTCTTTCACACTGCACGCTTCCGTTATACTTGCTGTATACCATAAAGGTTCTATTAAGCGAACGGGGGGCTTATTTAATTTCAGGTTTCATTAACGGGGGCTTAATAGAGGGAGCCTTATGTCAAATCTCAAACCCCCTGTTTTATTCTTAAAACAGTGTTTATACAAAACTCAAACAACTACCGTAAAATTGAAACATCTAATAAAGAGCAGCAAACAGTATTACGTGTTTGAGTGTATATTTTTTGAAAAACAACCAATTGGGCCACATGCAGTTGATTTCGTAAGATGGAATAGGAGAGACTAATTACAAAATCTCATGTCCCAAAGGGCGGAGGGGTTAATAGAGGAGGGGTGCTTAATAGCGTCTAATACAATTACATTCTTCCTTCAATCGCAGAAATTGACGTAGATCGACAAAGAAGCGCGGGGCTGCAAGGGAAAATTAGATATCTGGAGAAAGAATTAAGAAAGGTTGCGGATGAACGAGACGAGCTGAGAGAGAAACTAGATGATAGCAATAAACTGTTAAAGAATGATCTTAAAAAGCTTCTGGAAGTCCTTGTTGGCAAAACAAAGACAATAGAAGGTTAGTCGACAACTTGTACATATTAAAGAAAATACGACTCTCTGAAAATAAAGAGTGAAATCAAGAAAGAAGAAGGCTTATTAAATGATACAAAAAACGTTTATCTGTTTTTAATCCTGTTTTCTGCCTTTCGAGTTACGTTTTAAGTGAAGGAATATTTTTTACAGTTAGCTCAGTGGTAGAGCACCGGACTACTGTGCGGGAGGTCGCGCGTTCAAAACCCAGGCCGGACCAACACTCAGGGTCTGTAAATAATTGAGGAGAAAGTGCTGCCTTTGTAATTACATCTGCAAATGGTTAGACTTTCAAGTCTTCTCGGATAAGGACGATAAACCGTAGGTCCCGTCTCGCAACACTTGTTCCTAATAATCTGTGGGACGTTAAAGAACCCACACACTGTTCGAAAAGAGTAGGGGACGTAGTTCCCGGTGTGGTGGTCTACCTTTCATCTCTCTTGACATTCATGTGTGGGTAGGGTGGGTGGGTGAGATCAAATATGGACTGATAGCGGCTGCCAGAGTAGCCTTTACTTGCTGACGTCCGATCTCACCCTAGAGTAGAATTGCAAACCGCCATGAAACTATGTGATATGTGCGGTATATAAATCCATTACCATTACCATTACCATGAGACTTTATTATATGTTTCATATGGCATTTGCATTTGCAACCATTACTGAGGAGCTTTTCATTCTTCACGCTTTTTCAACCCCATGCACTGAACAATCTGCCATTAGTTTAGTTGCTTTCATGTGCAGGATAAGAGACGCCCATTTGCTGACATTCTTTCACACTGCACGCTTCCGTTATACTTGCTGCATACCATAAAGGTTCTTATAAGCCCACGGGGGGCTTATTTAATTTCAGGTTTCATTAACGGGGGCTTAATAGAGGGGGCCTTATTAATAGAGGGTGTCTATTTTTTGAAAAACATACCAATTGGGCCACATGAAGTTGATTTCGCAAGAGGGAATAGGAGTGACTAATTACAAAATCTCATGTCCGAAAAGGGGGAGGGGGGCTTATTAGAGGGGAGGGGAGGGGGATTAAAAGAGAAGGGGTGCTGAAGAGAGCTTTTATGGTAAAAGCGCAGAAATCGCAAAAATCGACGTAGAGCGACAAAGAAGCGCGAGGCTACAAGGGAAAATTAGATATCTCGTAAAGAAAGAATTAAAAAAGGTTAAGGATGAACGAGACGAGCTGAGAAAGCAACGAGATGAGAGCAATGGGCTATTAAAGAATGTGATTAATATGCAAATGTGATTGATATTCGAAGAAAAACGATGTTTGCCACAGTTGCATCCTTTCTTTCACCATAGAACTAAAAGCTGCCTTAGACGACGAACGGAAGAAGAAAGAGGAAATCGAGAAAGATCTTGAAGAACTGAGAAAAAAACTTCCAGGTAAAGAAGAGGAATTAACTAATGCGTCAAAAAGGCGGCTGATTGAAGTTGTTAACGAAAAGGGGACAGGAACAGGTCAGACAGAACTAACAGACCTCAACAACAACAACGAGCTACAGCTTTCATAGCCTCCCACGCAGACGTTGTTTTGGCTCGTCACGCAATCCCCTCCCGAGGATTCGCTCTCTTACTGGTCGAAGGCTGACTAATTGTGTTGTGAACTTTAATTTTAAAGATCATATCAAGCTTTGTTTAAATAACCACTGAAAATGTGCCCTGTAGTAACGTCCTTGCAAAATCAGTATATG
>JAEMWC010000247.1:782500-805000 GCA_016490735.1 Pachyseris speciosa | reverse complement strand
CTGTGGCCACGAATTTTCCGTTTTGCTCGATTTTCCTGTGCATTCTCTCTTAATCCCTTCTTTAAACTCCTTAAAATTTCACTCCAATTCACCTTAAGTCCCACCTTAAAACAAGCGACAGCTGGTATGACATGCGTGACAGTAAAGATAAGAGCCTTCGGCCTTCTGGACCAGCAAAATCTCCGTGGTAACTCCTTATATGGAATAACGAGATCGATTTGACCTCCTAACCTCGCAAAAAAGACGTACAAAACGTCCGTCCGCAAAGGGTTAAGTAGCATTCAGTCACATCTTCATGCGCCGGTTAATTCGCAGTTCATACAAATAATTTTGATGTATTCATACTCATTTAATTTTAGCTAAACAACGCATTTATCAGCGCGGAAGCAAATCATCAGCCCTCCTCAACAGCAAACTTAACCATATTAATTGAGGTTATGAAATTCAACAATCAAGAGTCCAGCTTTAGCTCAAAGTGCAAAAAGTACCCAAATTATATCAATATTTTGTATTCTTCAGTAAGCTGTGGTAGCGACAGTTTTGTTCTTTTCAAAGTTTTTAGAGGTTAAGGAGCCCCTGGTTTTTCTAATTATCTATATTATTATGCCCACTTTACTTTCGTTGTTGTCTGTAATATAAGTACTAAAGGTTATTACTTCAGTTTCAACCCATTGTTATGTATAGTGTATAATCTATTCTTTATCGCTTCATGAAAATTATTAAGAAAATAATGTTTTATGTGCGCCAACAATAAACTAGAATATTCTTTCAAAGTGCTTTGAAAATTTATCCAAGACAATTTGACAACATGCTAAGATGAGGTCAGAAGAGGCTGAAAAGGTCTACTGGTCGGCAGATTTTTCAAATAATATTGTTCAAATTTAGTATTTAGAATGAAATGTCCACAGAGTTACGGAGCTTGTATTTCCAGTGGATTGCGGTTTTACTAATCTTTTAGGGGGGATCGGAGATTGATTTTGGCTTCCAAATCAAGTTCGAATTGTGGCAGTGTTCAACGTTCGTCAAGAATGTTTAGGAATTCGAAAGACGGTTCACATTGTTAGTTGAAACTGACATTATTTGGACAAGTCACGATTAACAGCAGATTCATATTGTAGAGCTACAGTAAACACCCAAATAAAAGAACTTCTGATTACCATTACATGAGATATCCCAGATTCCTTACGATCGATAGAGTGATTTTCCAGCTACTCACCAAAGCAAAGCTCTATGTCAGTAAACATTCATTGACAAAGATACTTGGGTGGCTTGCCAAAGCTCTGAAGACCTTTCCAGTCAATATTGAAGCCACTGACGTTGGGAGCAGGTCTGCTCCCAACGTCAGTGGCTTCATAGCTCAGTTGGTTAGAGCATCGCACCGGTAATCGCGAGGTCACGGGTTCAAACCCGGTTGAAGTCCTGAATTTTTTTTCAGGCTTCTTTTCGCAATTGCATAAATTGCGTTCACAACTGCGAGGATCATTCTTCATTTGATTTCATTTCCGCAGTTCATATATGATTCATTTCATATATCATTCATACTCATTTCTTTCACGGGAATATATGAACCAACAATTGACCTTCTCCCAACGTCAGTGGCTTTGTAGCTCAGTTGGTTAGAGCATCGCACCGGTAATCGCGAGGTCACGGGTTCAAACCCCGTGGAAGTCCTGAATTTTTTTCAGGCTTCTTTTCGCAATTGCATAAATTGCGTTCACAACTGCGAAGATCATTCTTCATTTGACAATATTTACTATTCAATACCCAGTGCCATTGTTCTCTCTCTGCACTAAATCACTGATTGCAGTCTTTAAAGATGCTAAAACAACTGTGTCAGGAAAACGGGGGCTGCCCTTTTTGTCAACAGGATAATTCTCAGGGGTAATATATACTAAACGTGCTAAAACAAACAAGCTGCAATGTTAAAAAAAAAATAGGTACGCATTACGTACGTGGTCGGACATGTGATAAATGTATATTTACTTCTGAAGAATGAGAAATTTTGTAGTGACCCTTCGTCATTTTATTTCAAATATGAAGAATGCATATATAAATATAAACCCAAGTACTAAAACGAATTTATTCAAAGACGGCGAGGCTTTAAAGAAAAAGTCAAGACCGTTTATTGCAAGTTTGATATCTTAGTCTTTTGTAGATTACTTAAATCAGAAGGGGTTTGATGGGCACTTGTTGTCTTTTGAATATTTTCAATTAATTTATTTTTTGCTGAAGGATGTATGAAAGCATGGGGTAACAAACAGTTTATTGATACCTGTGTTTTTTCAACAACAGTCTTATATGAAGTTATACGTTTATTCAGTTCCTGACATATCAAATTGCCCCTAAACATTTTCTGCTGTGGGAATCAAAAATTTTAAATAAACTCTTGCTTGTTTTAAAAATAGCCACAGTGCTACATTTAACTGTAAGCAAACATGATTCATAATTCATGTAGGAAAGAATGGATTCCAGGGCCTCCATTAAAGGAACATACGGTTATAAACCTTCATGAGCTTGAGTTATGCTATTCATTAAATGACCTTTGGCATTCCCTTCCAGCAAGCTAAAAGCAATGTTGAATACGGACACATTCTCTGGTAATTCACACTGAAGCAAAAAAGTTTTCCGATTGCATTTGACAAGAAACTGTATAAAGAATTCCCTATGTGTACGATCTGAGCCATATCAGTAGCACTGCGCCGGAATCAGTCTATGGTGTTGATAAACAATGGAAATTTAAGAGTTTGCTACGCATTGTTTCCCTCGGTTTTCAGCAAAAAGAATACTAGACTGCGAGTAAGGAGCACAAATTAAATAGTTTTACTGGTATCAAAGTCAGTCACAATTGGGTCTGGCGTTAGCAAGTCGAATTAATTGAGGGATATAGAAGCGATACAAAATATTTGTGGAAGCCAGAGACGATTCATGTTGGTTAGTTCGAAATAACGAATCACACGTTTCAGTACTGGTAAATAAATAGCTTCTAAGTAAAACAAAAGGAGCATAGAACACCAGAATTTTCCCTAGAAGCATCCTCGATACTCACTGACAGCTAAATAAACGCAATGCATTCCAACAACAAGTCTGTATAGTTGTAAACTGTTCCCCATTTCAGCTTTGTGCAGCCCAAATCAAGTTCAGATTTTGGTGGTCTGAACTAATTCCACTTTCCAGTGAAACAATTCTCAAGGAAACTCTATTAGATCAAATTGTACTCAGTTTTTCTTAGCTTTGCTCAAGAATGCTTCCAAGTTATCCCAAAGCCACACAATCGTGCGATCATTAGGAGATACGGGCTCACGATTAAAGTCAACTATATTTTTATGACTATCGATCCCAGCTCGCACGCAACGTGTTTGTAGGTGTATACAAAGTAAAACAAAGAAGAAATACTGACCTTTTGTTCCGTAAACAACCAATTCGCATCTCAACTTCGCATCTCGCTCGAAACCAACTTGACAAGCCACATTTTTTGGGAGCGACCATTGAAATTTAGGGGGTTGACGAGGGGAGGGTGGGTGATTGAGTTGAGCTTGAATTAAATTTTTATTTAATTTTGGACCCAGAACGATCAAGATAAATCTTTCTCCATCCTGTATGATCTTCTCCCTTAGATATGTTAGTATGTATTTTCTTTTTGTCTAGAAGGAGCTTGGATTATTATTTTTTTGTCAGAATTACTCCACCTTACCACCCTCAGTAGAAAACTTTGCATAGCTTTAACAGCCTGCCAGCCATCCAGCCTTCCAGCTTGCGTGACTGAGGACCACCTCGCTTCTCAGTTACATAGGTCGGACATTACCATGTCCTCCCAAACAGGCTGAAATATTAAAAATATTGCAGTGTACAGGCTGCAATATTTTCAATATTGTAGCCTGTTTGTTTTATGACGTTAGTATATATGGCTCTTTTAAAACGGCCTTGTTTTACGCCAAAAAACGCCATTCTTTAAATACTCTAAGGACCCAGCGTCATTTCCTCCGACTGTTTTCAGCAGCCCAACTTCTTCCAAATTCTTCCAACTCGGTTGTGGTAATAGGCTTCCCACAAAGCGCTCATCTGAAGCAAAATTAAACATCACACATTACTCGCTTTTCAATTAAATCATGTATTTAAAGCAGGAAAATTAAAAGGGCTAATGAAACGTACCCTCGTTCTCCAAACGACCAGCTTTAGGTGAATCCTCGTCAGCATTTCGAGTTCGGTTTTGTTGTGCCTAAAAATCACCTCTTCATCCTCGTCTGATGTGAAGCCATTCTCTTACACTTCTTTCATGTCTGGTCACACTGAAGGAAAAAGTTACTCTGCACCTGCAAATACCATGGTATATCTCATTGTCTATTGTTTCCGCATGGTTCGCCGGAAAACAAAGAAGAACAAAGAGATGTATTCAAATTATCACAAGTAACACTTTTTTCATTAAACCCAGTAGTTTGAAAACATCACATGCTCAAAACCAAACAACACAAAACACAAATCAACTATTAAAACAAAGGCATCTATAGTAAGACCTACGATGAGTGCGAGACGGACCGCATTTCTTACACTGCAGTTGTTTTGCAGTAGTTCAGAGACCTGCATATTGAAAAATGTTGAAAACAATAATACATACACGAAACGCAATCAGATGTTCAAACACTACTGCTAAAATCAAATGAAGAATGATCCTCGCAGCCGTGAACGCAATTCATGCAATTGCGAAAAGAAGCCTGAAAAAAAATTCAGGACTCTACAGCACTGAGAACGAGGGAATGAGAGAGTGAGAGAGGAGGAGGGGCGGAGGAGAAGAGAAAAAAGCACTAATCACTCTTTTAGTCTTTATAATGGCTACTTTGGAGATAGTTTTTGAACGACAAAAAACCGCATCAAGAAGCGCCACTTTCGCGCAGGTACGTTTTGTCAAATCGAGACAGATAATTTACTGAATTAGCTCCAGAGAGCTGAAGAAGGGTCAAAAACCCGTTTTCTGCTGCAGCGTGACTCATTGGATCACGTTGGCACAATAGCCTGGAAATAATTAATTCACTGAAATAGCTCCAGAGAGCTGCAGAAGGCCCAAAAACCCGTTTTCTGCTGCAGCTTGACTCATTGGATCACGTTGGCACAATAGCCTGGAAATAAATACTTCACTGAAATAGCTCCAGAGAGCTGCAGAAGGCCCAAAAACCCGTTTTCTGATGCAGCGTGACTCATTGGATCACGTTGGCATAATAGCCTGGAAATATCTGAGTGAATTCGCAAGAACGTACCCGCAGAAATTTGGTGCCGGTTGACCAAAATGGGTCCAAAACTGCCGTTTATTGCAGCGGATGGGCCCCGCAATCACTCTACAGCACTGAGAAGGAGGGAATGAGAGAGTGAGAGAGGAGGAGGGGCGGAGGAGAAGAGAAAAAAGCACTAATCACTCTTTTAGTATTTATAATGGGTACTTTGGAGATAGTTTTTGAACGACAAAAAAACCGCATCAAGAAGCGCCACTTTCGCGCAGGTACGTTTTGTCAAATCAAGACAGATAATTTACTGAAATAGCTCCAGAGAGCTGAAGAAGGCCCAAAAACCCGTTTTCTGCTGCAGCGTGACTCATTAGATCACGTTGGCACAATAGCCTGGAAATAATTAATTCACTGAAGTAGCTCCAGAGAGCTGCAGAAGGCCCAAAAACCCGTTTTCTGCTGCAGCTTGACTCATTGGATCACGTTGGCATAATAGCCTGGAAATATCTGAGTGAATTCGCAAGAACGTACCCGCAGAAATTTGGTGCCGGTTGACCGAAATGGGTCCAAAACTGCCGTTTATTGCAGCGGATGGGCCCCGCAATCACTCTACAGCACTGAGAAGGAGGGAATGAGAGAGTGAGAGAGGAGGAGGGGCGGAGGAGAAGAGAAAAAGGCACTAATCACTCTTTTAGTCTTTATAATGGCTACTTTGGAGATAGTTCTTAAACGACAAAAAACCGCATCAAGAAGCGCCACTTTCGCGCAGGTACGTTTTGTCAAATCCAGACAGATAATTCACTGAAATAGCTCCAGAGAGCTGCAGAAGGCCCAAAAACCCGTTTTCTGCTGCAGCGTGACTCTTTGGATGACGTTGGCACAATATCCTGGAAATATTTGAGTGAATTCGCAAGAACGTAGCCGCAGATATTTGTTGCCGGTTGACTGAAATGGGTCCAAAACTGCCGTTTATTGCAGTGGATGGGCCCCGCAATCACTCTACAGCACTGAAAAGGAGGGAATGAGAGAGTGAGAGAGGAGGAGGGGCGGAGGAGAAGAGAAAAATGCACTAATCACTCTTTTAGTATTTATAATGGCTACTTTGGTAATAGTTTTTGAACGACAAAAAACCGCATCAAGAAGCGCCACTTTCGCGCAGGTACGTTTTGTCAAATCGAGACAGATAATTCACTGAATTAGCTCCAGAGAGCTGAAGAAGGGTCAAAAACCCGTTTTCTGCTGCAGCGTGACTCATTGGATCACGTTGGCACAATAGCCTGGAAATAATTAATTCACTGAAATAGCTCAAGAGAGATGCAGAAGGCCCAAAAACCCGTTTTCTGCTGCAGCGTCACTCATTGGATCACGTTGGCATAATAGCCTGGAAATATCTGAGTGAATTCGCAAGAACGTACCCGCAGAAATTTGGTGCCGGTTGACCGAAATGGGTCCAAAACTGCCGTTTATTGCAGTGGATGGACCCCGCAATCACTCTACAGCACTGAGAAGTAGGGAATGAGAGATTGAGAGAGGAGGAGGGGCGGAGGAGAAGAGAAAAAGGCACTAATCACTCTTTTAGTCTTTATAAAGGCTACTTTGGAGATAGTTTTTAAACGACAAAAAACCGCATCAAGAAGCGCCACTTTCGCGCAGGTACGTTTTGTCAAATGCAGACAGATAATTCACTGAAATAGCTCCAGAGAGCTGCAGAAGGCCCAAAAACCCGTTTTCTGCTGCAGCGTGACTCTTTGGATCACGTTGGCATAATAGCCTGCAAATATCTGAGTGAATTCGCAAGAACGTAGCCGCAGATATTTGTTGCCGGTTGACCGAAATGGGTCCAAAACTGCCGTTTATTGCAGTGGATGGACCCCGCAATCACTCTACAGCACTGAAAAGGAGGGAATGAGAGAGTGAGAGAGGAGGAGGGGCGGAGGAGAAGAGAAAAAAGCACTAATCACTCTTTTAGTATTTATAAAGGCTACTTTGGAGATAGTTTTTAAACGACAAAAAACCGCATCAAGAAGCGCCACTTTCGCGCAGGTACGTTTTGTCAAATCCAGACAGATAATTCACTGAAATAGCTCCAGAGAGCTGCAGAAGGCCCAAAAACCCGTTTTCTGCTGCAGCGTGACTCACTGGATCACGTTGGCACAATAGCCTGGAAATATCTGAGTGAATTCGCAAGAACGTAGCCGCAGATATTTGTTGCCGGTTGACCGAAATGGGTCCAAAACTGCCGTTTATTGCAGTGGATGGGCCCCGCAATCACTCTACAGCACTGAGAAGGAGAGAATGAGAGAGTGAGAGAGGAGGAGGGGCGGAGGAGATGAGAAAAAAGCACTAATCACTCTTTTGGTCTTTATAATTGCTACTTTGGAGATAGTTTTTGAACGACAAAAAACCGCATCAAGAGGCGCCACTTTCGCGCAGGTACATTTTGTCAAATCCAGACAGATAATTCACTGAAATAGCTCCAGAGAGCTGCAGAAGGCCCAAAAACCCGTTTTCTGCTGCAGCGTGAGTCATTGGATCACGTTGGCACAATAGCCTGGAAATAATTAATTCACTGAAATAGCTCCAGAGAGCTGCAGAAGGCCCAAAAACCCGTTTCTGCTGCAGCGTGACTCATTGGATCACGTTGGCACAATAGCCTGGGAATATCTGAGTGAATTCGCAAGAACGTAGCCGCAGATATTTGTTGCCGGCTGACCGAAATGGGTCCAAAACTGCCTTTTATTGCAGTGGATGGGCCTAGCAATCAGTCTACAGGACTGAGAAGGAGGGAATGAGAGAGTGAGAGAGGAGGAGGGGCGGAGGAGAAGAGAAAAAAGCACTAATCACTCTTTTAGTCTTTATAATGGCTACTTTGGAGATAGTTTTTGAACGACGAAAAACCGCATCAAGAAGCGCCACTTTCGCGCAGGTACGTTTTGTCAAATCCAATTATAAATGTGCGGCTTACAAATCCAAACACGTGAGCGCTAACAATTATACCGGTAACAAAAAGCGCGTGCAATAAAAACACGAACGCTAACGGTAATAATAGGCGCGTGCACTAGAAAAGCGTGACAAGAGATTAATTACGCGCGGGACTTCTGCGGTTCTGACAATAAAAAAAGTCACTTTCGTTAAGACCCTCCGGCGCTATTGTTCTCAATCTGTATGCCCTTTGGCCCTCTTTCTCCAGCAAATTGTCTACACTACCATAAACGTTATCATCGTCCAAACGTCCATCGCCTTCTTGATGGATATCACACGAAACCGTACACCTGGTTTAGGTTCATTGATGACATTTTTATGGTTTGGACAGCTGGAGAAGAAAACTCAAGAACTTTTTAGAGTATCTAAATAGTGCGTATGACACTACCAAGTTTACTTGGAGTGGTCTATGGACAGGTTAAACTTTCTTGATGTAAAGGTGATCGATAGTAATGGCATTCTAACGACAGATTTGTACGTGAAACCCACGGATAAACATCAATACCTCGACTTTAGATCTTGTCACCCGAGGGGGTGTAAGGAAGGAATTCCTTATGCCCAGGCTTTGAGACTGAGGAGAATTTGTTCGTCGGATAAGATATTCGACAACCGGGCTGCTGAATTAATTGGATATTTAGTGGCTAGAGGGTACGATGAGAGATTTGTACGTCGACAAATTCGAAGGGCTAAGAGGATTAACAGAAATGAAGCACTAACGCCGGCTCAAGAAAGAAAGAAAAATAACAGGACGCCGTTTGTTGTGACTTACCACCCTGGATTGCCGAATATAGGGGGAATACATCGAGATCTGCATCCCTTATTACATCTGTCTGACAGATGTAAGAAGGCCATTAAAGAATGTCCTATGGTGGCATTTCGTCGCTCTAAAAGCCTAAAGGATTATCTTGTGAATGGTAGAATACGACCTGACAACAATAATTCTGTGCCAGGAAATTACCGTTGTTCTTCTACACGCTGCGAAATCTGTAGAAATAAGAACTATCTGAACATCGGAAATACGTTCGTCAGCAACATCACTGGAAAATCATACAACATTAACTATAACCGAGACTGTAACAGTAGCAGTGTTATCTATTTGTTAAGTTGCAAGATTTGTGGTAAACAATATGTGGGATCAACAGTTACTAAATTTAGACTTAGATTTAATAACCATAGGAGTAGATTGAGGGGACATTCAAGGTTGGGACCCGGAGATAGGGCCAGCGATGATTTAATCTACAAGCACTTTTTTACAGAGGGACGCAATGGTTTGGACGATGTCTCAGTTCAAATAATTGATAAAGTTTATGGTAGTGTAGACAATTTGCTGGAGAAAGAGGGCCAATGGGTATACAGATTGAGAACAATAGCGCTGGAGGGTCTTAGCGAAAGTGACTTTTTTTATTGTCAGAACCGCAGAAGTCGCGCGCGTAATTAATTTCTTGTCAGGCTTTTCTAGTGCACGCGCCTATTATTACCGTTAGCGTTCGTGTTTGTATTGCACGCGCTTTTTGTTACCGGTATAATTGTTAGCGCTCATGTGTTTGGATTTGTAAGCCGCACTTTTATAATTGCGTGTAACGCTTGTAACAGTCATTCACCCTGAGGAAGACTGTTCTACACAGTCGAAATATAAGTGGTCCTTAAAAATGTTTTTTTCCCTTGTGTGCCATCATCAGTTTAATGTGTTGTTTCCTTTTCCAATTTTTATAAGTACGTTTACAATTTCAGTACCTTAGCAATTTGAAATTTAAAAAACAGTAACAGTTAAAATTATGCGCGTGCAAATGCATGGGTGTGAATTACGTAATCGAGTCACAAGAAGCAAAAATCGTTGTTGTGTTGTAATTGCGCATTTAGTTCTGGTTTTAAGCGGCTGATGTAGATCGCTTCTTTGAGCTTAAGACAATGTCTAGTTTTAGCTGAATCTATAATCTTGAAGCAGTCAACCGAGCATTTGCGTTTACAACTAAGTGAACCGTTCAGGTGTTTGAAAACATCCTAGTCCAGATCCTGTTCCAGATGCGTTTAAATCTCTGGTTGTGTATCAATTTACTTCTGCGGGATGTAGCTCCCGTTTCATTGGTGAGACGTCACGCCACTTTACAACCAGGGTAAAAGAGCATCTCTCAACTGACAAAAATTCTCATGTTTTCAAACACCTGAACGGTTCACTTAGCTTGAAAACATTCGCTGAGACACCTCTACAAGGCGAATCGTTTCCGTGTATGTCACATGTTTCTCAGAAGCAATCCAGATGTCACGCATTGTAAAATGAACTCGAAATTCAAACTGCTCTATTTTCAAAACAAAGCGTATTACTTGGCTGAAAAAAGGCCAGCAGATATATCCTTAAAATGTCATTTACCTGATGAAGGTAAAAAATCTAAATGTTTAATTTTAGTTTTTTTTTCTGACGTCACGTGAAAACCAAAAATTTGCAAACTTGTCTATAAATATAGAATTGTCACAGCGATTGAGTTGTGATATCATCCGGATCAAATTAGCACACACACACACACACACACACACACACACACACACACACACACACACACACACACACACTCACAGCACGTGCGAGGTTTCCAACCTTGTCTCAAATTCGGTAAACCTTTTCACTCAGACAGTCTGTACTGTATTAAAATCTAGCTTCACAACTTTACAAAGATTTGTGCAGAAATATTTGTTCCGGCGGTCGAAGTGGATTATTTAACCTTGAGTGTTCACTTGCGGTCACGTATTAAATGGGAGGTATCACATTACGAAAACAACTTTGTGCAAATCTGCAATTTTCCTAAATATAGAACTGTCACAGCATTCGAATTCGACTTGTGACTGTGCTGTATTAAAATATCTAGATTCACAACTCAAACACGATGAATTTGCATAACTTCAAAACAACCGTCGCGTGATGTTAGCCTTTCGACCTTTTGACTATGTGGTTTGCTTTAACCAATGAACACGCCGCCACGTGTCTGTTATTGTGCATTGGCCAATCAAAACACCGGGACGTAATTGTATTGTGCATTTTGCTGCACAGGAAAACAAACAAACAAAAAAAGAACAAAAAAAGACTGAAATCTGACACATTTTATAACTCGGTATACTTACAGTATCCCGAGTAACAATTCATACAAAGTTTCTTCAAAACACAGTACTTTGTATTTGACTCTTTTCCCATTTAAATAGTGATATATTCAATTCCCAGTACAAATTGCGGTATAAAACAAAATGCCATACTGAGTTTTGCGAGAAGCAGGCCCGCGGCCCACTTCAGGGTCTACGTCCAGTCTAGATTTTTTCCTATATTTTTCCAGCAGCGGTGCTGTCCGTATAAAATATAATCTCTGTTGCAAGACGTAAATTTTAAAATTCTGTCAGAAATTGAAGTTAATCTTTTATTTAAATTTGACACCGTTAATAACCAAAGGAAATAAGATATTTTGAATCCCCGGGTTAATCTTTTCATGAACGCTCTCAATATGTAATCAAGAGGTTTCGGAAAATTCCCAATTTCGGCGTTGATTTAGGCTGCCGCCACGTGCAAAATCCAAAAAATGCACATAAAAAATACATAAAAACCTAAACGACCGGAAACATATATTTTTAGAACTAGTTTACTTTGGCCTTTATTTTGGCAAAGTTTGTGAAAATCGCTTTTTCTATCTTGTATACCCTTAGTCGGTCCTTAAGGCAAACCACTCTTAATTGCCTGTTAAAATCGCAAAACTTACAGGTTTGAAAATGGTTAAACGTGAATTGTGTAGTTTTTCTAAGATAATGTAAATTTTGATTTCATTTGTAGATGTTTTGAGGCCTCGACGGTGCTTCGTTTACGCACGATATTTTAGACGTTTGATTAAGAGAAAACCGCACTTTGACCGCACTTTGAAACTTTTGTGAATTTCTCAAAATTAAAAAGTCGTCAAGACTTTTAAATATGACTTTTGAAAATAGTTCACCTAAGGTTATCTTCCAGCAAAATATGAGCGGTTCGCCAAATTGGTCGTTCGCCGAATTGGTCGTTGAACAATTCAGAGTTTCTTTCTTCCGAGTATGCGTACAATTCCATCTTTCATTTATAACGACACTGCTATCACTATCAGTCGACATTGAAAGTTACAGCACATAGAAAACCAAAGCTAACAAGATACTTATCGTATGGTTTTGACGATGCTTTCTTCATCGATAAAGATAATTGTTCTTATTAGAGAAACTCTGGAATACTGACATCCAGCAACGATTGTTGGCTCTGATAACAATGTATGTCTACTCCCGAAAAAATATCGCATTATTTTAAAGAAACGATGTTTTTCTTTTTTACATTTTTTCACTTGTTCATTAATATGGAATTTTTTTGCGCTATCAATGAAAAACTGAGAGAGCATCACCGACGGCACTCGTAGTCATAGCAGACTAGAGTAGTTCTGTCTATCTTTTGTTTGTTTTTAGCGAATGACCTGCATTATTTACTGTCTAGGTGTTCTGATGTCTGAAAATACATCCGTTTTGCAATTGTGAGGCGACAGAAAATTTTGAAATTAAAAAAAACAACAACAACAACAACAACAGCAACAACAAATTTCTAACTTTTTAGATAGCGAAAAAATATGTAGATAGAAATACAGAATTCCTTTTAACTGCGAAATTTTATGACAGCCTCGCACCAGTCTTTTCCAGTAGCCCAGCCTGCTCCATCGCTCGTGGACCGTCATCTTTCCATTCACGAGTTTTGCGAGTGGACTGTCGGTCCAGAAAATTGTATTTTAAATCGGGAAGCTTGCTTTTAATCACTTTTCACTGAATTAGAAAAGGTAAAGCGTCGTCTACACGAGAAATTTGTATGTGACAAATATATTTGATCGTGTAGATGGCGCAACAAATATTTGTCAACGAACAGGAAAAAAGTTAAAGCTGCGGTCATTATCGTGTTACTAGAATTATATAAACAACAAAGGGTGAAAAAAAGCGTAGGTGGTGGATAAAACCCTGAAAAACTGAACGGCGGCGACAAGCCCAGGGTTTGGCCTATAATTTCAGTTAGTAAGCGACTGAACTGTGAGAGACGAATTCAAAATTTCTCCGGGGAGTAAAGTTTGCTTGTCATTTTGACCTGTTTTAACAAGTTTCATGAAATGATGTTGGAACTGGATAAACAAGAACCAAAACTTTTACTGATGTAAAGAGGAAGAACAAGCATATATCTGCCATATTTTATATGACGAGTTGTCTACACGAGCAGTTTTTTCGTATGTGACAACTTTTATTTGTCACATTAAAGCTAACACGCCAGCTTCTCAGCAAATATATTTGTCACATAAAATTGGTCAATTTTCCTCGTCTACACGAGCAAATAAAATTGTCGCATAAAGGTTGTCACATAAAAATTGCTCGTGTAGACGATACTTAAATAATTTCTGGATGCTATAATTTTATAGTTTATCCGTAATACGCACTTGGTCTATAATTTCATCAGCGTCTCCCTTTGGCAATTCATTGAACAGCGATTAGTTAATAGTCTGATGTACAGGTCATCAAATTGAGAAAAAAAAAAGAGATCATCTTTGTAAGAACGCGGTGTTTTGTTTTCCCACGGTTATCACATACGCATGAAATGGCAGGAATTTGATTTGGCCAGTAGTTATATAGATGGCGGTTCGAGACCAGTTTTGCAAAACTGGTCTCAAACAACGCCATCTATATAACTACTCCAGCTTGTGGAAAATTTTGGCTTTGGACATTCGAAAACGTTTGTATACAAAATCGCCATAGCGTGAGAGTATTGTCTTCGCACATTAAAAAATTCTCGGAAAAACTGGAACTTAAGTCAAACGAGAGTCACGTGATTTGTTTCCACCAATAAGAAATTGTCTGATGCATCTGACAGATTATTTTGTAAATCAATGAAGTGGAATGGAGGGAGTGTTTTATAGAAAACGTGGATGGTTTCATGTTATGGTTTCTATATGTTTTTCAATTGAAAGTGCGCTTGAATATTTGCATGACAATTCTCGCAAAAACGTGAACGTATGAGTCATGACACAAACTTCTATACAAACTTTTGTAGAAATACTTTTTGTAAAGTTTGTCAGTGAAGTGAAGTTTGTCAGCTGTATACATGAAAGAGAATGTTCGACCAGCAGCCCCAATCAGTTCAAACCAAGTTTCGTCATTAGCGAATCTGGCAGAATTCACCGGTATGCCGTCGTCCATATACAGCATGACCACTATACAGAATCTCCCGGCGCCATTTCGAATTTTCAACAGTAGTGTGTTTAACACCAACAACTTCAGAGGAAATACCAGTCCCGAAAAGCCAAGGAAACGAAGAATCATTATTTACTCTGACTCTGATTCTGATTAGTTTACAGCTTGAAGACAGCTGTCGAGTCAGCTTTAAAATACTTTAGTCCCGTTGAGCGTTCGGGCTGATTTTAACGAAATTCTGATCAGTTGTTTTGCGCAGTTCTGCGCATTTCGCGCATGATTGCGTTTCTGACTGACATAAGACTTTTATTGTTTTTCGCTCGTCACTTAGCAACCAGCACAAAGAGCGACATTAAACAATTTACGCTTTTAATGCAATATTTCCCTTCCTTTTATATAACTTTGGCTCTTCTTCTTTTCTCGGAAATTGTAATTATTCTGATTAATTGGTACTAAGACTTCGTGTAGTCCAAATTGGTCTGTAATCATACTTGTGATAAACAAATCTGTTATCCCTCGTATGATCACGGAGCGAATTGGACTTCACTTAGTCCTATTACCATTATTAATCGTGTTAAAGAATTTTCCCAACATCATACCAAGGTAGTGTACCGTATCAGCAATTTTACTTGGGACACCGAGTTATAAATTATGTTAGATTCCAGTCTTTTTTTCCTATGCTGAAAAATGCACAACAGAAAGCAAATGGCGGTGTTTCAATGGCCAGTACCGATGAAAAGCATGTGGCGTCCTTTACCTATTTACTGAGAAAAGACTCGCATGCGAATAAAAATATGTGTTTTGTTTAAGTTAGCGCTAGCAACATATTAGACTATTAGTCCAATTTTATGGGGTCTGTTGTCGGTACGTGAAATAGTCTTGTTTTCCAAATTCGTTAGGGAAAAAAGGTTGAGTGTCATTTTGTCACAAACAAATGGTAGCCACTATTTACTGTATTGTTTTCAGACCACAAATTTGCATAACCTACGGAGTAATATGAAACCTTCCACTACCTGACCCAAATGAGCGCTCTAGGTTATACAATCTACTTCGAACGACCTACACCTAGACACATTTTCCTCTACATATCTTTGTGAAGCTGTGAGGATTTTAATCCAGTAGAGTTTGTCCACGTAAAAACATTTGGCCAATTTTAAGGAACTTGTTGAAGCCTCGCACGTGCTGTGCTTATCGGTCGATCGATCGAAAGGTTCGATATACCACAGCTTGGGCCCCGTGACAGTTCATTTATAATGGTGGAGTCCAATTCGATCTGTAATCATAAGAGTGATTTACAAAATCGAACGACCGTGAAGCATGAGTTCGATTTGCTAATCACGAGTATGATTACAGACAGAATTGGACAACACGAAGTCTAGTTACTAATTAATCAAAACTGTGACAAAATTTGAGAAACGAACTAACCATCGGTTGAGCGTTAAACGGTTACATGTCGTTTTGAATTCTGAAAACATAACAGTTTACTCAACAAAATGCACGACAACAGCGCGCGCAAAATGATGCGTACTGTCAAATTACCCAGGCATGACGCATACACTGTCCTATTAGTGCTCAAATCGGGCTGTTGATAACCAATCACGTTCGAGAATTTTGTTATAGTTTTGATTAAGGCCCGGCTAAACGAGTGCAACATCATCCAACATTGTTGAACGATGTTGCACAGTGTTGAACGGGATGGCCAAACGAATGCAACATATTGAATTCAACACTTGGTCTCAAGGGCTTGGAACCAAACGTTATGAAGACTCCTTAGATAACAAACTCGTTTCTCAGTCAATGAAAAAATAAATCTTGTGAGATGTGGATGGAGTGACAAGGATACTTCACAAATTAATGTGATTGAGTAAGCTAAAGCTACCCTAAGGGCACTAAGGCCACAAGGTGGCGGGCATTACCCCTTAAATCTACCAAAGCAAAGATTGAGCCCAAGCATTAGCAGCCATGGACAGCTGTTTTGGCCTTGCTTGGCCTCATCAACATGGCATAGCTAATGCTGAGGCTCAAGTACCCACATATCAATAAAACAAGCGATGAAGACAAAACGCTTGTGGGATGTGGCTGGAGTGACAAGGATACTTCACAAATTAATGTGATCAAATTTAAGGGGTAATGCCCCCTACCTTGTGGCCTTAGTGCCCTTAGGGTAGCTTTAGCTTACTCAATCACATTAATTTGTGAAGTATCCTTGTCCACTCACTTGATCACATTCATTTGTTCCCTTTGCTCCGGTGTACGTAAACAAAAACGCCTTGTGCGAACCCAAAAGCAAACCATTTTCAATTTTCAAAAGGATAGTTTTCGAGAATCAGAAAGCGTGCGTCCCACTTCTACATTACAAGCTATCCCAAGTAAACGCTCATAAAAAGCGTCTTGTTATTTATATCGCCAATAATCCTTGTTTTGCTGGATTATTGTCGACTGCTTCCAGCTAAGACTCTCCTTAACGTGCCAAAAGGGAGAAGGAAAAGACCCAAACTAAGTTCCTGTCCTCCCTCATTCTCCGTCAAGTCTTTGTAATGGGTTACCGGGTACTGGCTAAGACACTATCTTTACACGAAGGGGCCGTTTGGTGTCACGTAATGTAAATCATTGTATAAGAGACAGGTTATCAATTTCGATCGTTAAACCCCGCCCCCTCCCCCTCCTCTTTTTCGGGAGAAGCAAAACATTATTCCTGCATACGTTGGAGCAACAATGATATCTCATTTTTCAAAAGGCAGAATGACTCGGTGACTCACATGTAAGTTTGATCGGTTTGCATACTTCGCAAATTCAGCCAAATGGTTAGCAGGAAAACCCCTTAGACAGGTCTACGGTATGTTTGAAATCATTTTTAAACCGGTTATTTTAGCAAGAAATGTGGCACAATGGCTTGCAAATCCAAACCTTCCAAACGCCTCTTACTTTCGAACATGAATGTTAAGTTTAATTTACTGCCCAGTAATCGATGTCTCGCAAAAGACAAAGACCTTTTCTGTCAAAATGTTTTCTTCGTGCTTTAGTTTGTTGCCGCGATGCGAGGTTATAGATTTAAATATTGCCACATGGACTCTCTAGGAGGAAATGACGTACGTCTAGTGCAACGAGCAAAATCAGGTTTCTTTTCTTACTAAGCGAACAATGATCGAAATCTTTTTTTTGGATGCTTGATGAATTTAGCCCTTATTGGTTGCCTCAGTTGCGGACAATTGCTCATGGATGAATTTTTCTGTTAGGTCCCAGGAAAGGAACTCCATGTGTTATGCTCTTCATGAGCTTCTACCCGAAAGAGATTTTTAAAGTCGTATCGTACGCTGCTATCACTTTAAAGCTTGGCGTACGTTTTTATTTGCTTGCTTTCTTCGTTTTGTCTTCAATAGCTACATGGTTTTTGGTTCAGAACCTTCAAAATCACCTCTAGATGGAGGGTTGGGGTTAACTACCATATCCAAGAAAACTTTACTCCACCATCAAAACTATATAAAAGCTTGGTATTTGAAAAGCATTCATGATTAAGGACTGTCACTTTAGGGAAACAGTTGGCTGACTATGATGGTGCTAACGGCGATGACGAAGATAAAGACGAGGAAATGGAGGTGGTGTACGATGGTGCTAACGATAACGCAGGCAAGGAGATCAGTGAAGGTGGAGAACAACTGCCACATAAGCTCCGTGAAATCCATCTGGAAGAGCAACAGCTCCTGACTGAAGAAGAGACAAATAAAATTAGGGTGTATGGGTAAGTTCTCTTTACCAAAAGGCAAACATTAGCTTACGTAAGTGCCTTCTTACATAAGGTTTTGAATGAAAAGGATTAGCTAGCGTCTATTAAACAATGGGAAAGTCACAAACGAACTGAATTCTTTCCAACATTGTGGTTTGATGAAAAAATTAAAAAGGGAAGATAAGACAGTCCACTACAACACGGGTGCATGTCAGGTTGAGGACGAACTGTTTCCAAATTTAATTTTTAATCACCTTGAAATCTTCATTTTTCTCACCATCCCTTACAATCACTCTCCCCTGCCACCTTCTCCTCTTCCTCACAAAAACTGCAAAAATCACCCAAAAATTTTGAGATATTTATGGGGTTATGTGCTACAAAACTGTGATGGGTTTTTTGGATGGCATGAAATCTCGAGAAGATAATAAGGTTTAAAGGTAAAAAAGGCTTATTGCCCCCTTAATTGGAATTAAGCGATTCCCTTTGGATTCCCTTGCGAAAAGTGAATTCCCTTCATTACATATGCAGGATTTCCTCAAATATGAATAAGTGGATAGGCTTACTATTGAACGTCGCTCATTTACCATAGAAACAATAGGCTTGTCTAGGCTTGCCCGGTCTCTTTTAACCCTGATTTGTTTATTGAGAACTCTATGATATTTCCAAAATAAAAACGCGCTTTCCGTTGGTAGCGTCAATCTTGCTTTCCGCTCAATCACGCATTACGCAAATGATCAAACCTGCGCCATATTTGCATGCCAACTCTACAGTAAAGAAGCCCATGGGACATCCCTGAAACCGCTGCCATTGAAATGACACTAATAAGAGCTCGAAGGGATCAATTAAACATGCGACTAATGTGAATTACACGTTTCTTGAGAGACAAACATAAGGGTTATTGCCTTTTCCTCAGCGAATACAAAAACAATACAGAAAGTGATTTGAAATGAATAAACGTCAGTCATCCTCTTGAACTTCGTGTGGAGGAAAAATCAATCGTCTTTATCTTGGCTTGGAGGATAATGACTCTTCTTAAACAACTATGGACAGCTGTTTCGGCCTTGTTAGGCCTCATCAACATGGCATAGCTAATGCTCAGGCTCAAGTACCCACATATCCATAAAACAAGCAGTGAAAACGTAACGCTTGTGGGATGTGGCTGGAGTGACAAGGATATACCTCACAAATTAATGTGATTTGGTAAGCTGAAGCCACTCTAAAGGCACTAAGGGCACATGGTAGCGGGCATTACCCCTTAAATCTACCAAAGCAAAGATTGAGCTGTCCATGGCTGCTAATGTGGGTACTTGAGCCTGAGCATTAGCTATGCCATGCTGATGAGGCCTAACAAGGCCGAAACAGCTGTCCATGGCTGCTAATGCTTGGGCTCAATCTTTGCTTTGGTAGATTTAAGGGGTAATGCCCACTACCATGTGGCCTTAGTGCCTTTAAAGTGGCTTCAGCTTACCAAATCACATAAATTTGTGAGGTATATCCTTGTCACTCCAGCCACATCCCACAAGCTTTACGTTTTCACTATCAGCTTAAACAGTCATAACTTGGTCCTTTTCAAGAATCCTGGGGATAAACGGCAGATTTTGACTTTAGCCAAAGAAATGTACCCAATACAAACTGCTTTGTTTTTAAAAGAGTACGAAGAAGCTGTGCGAAGACCATTTGGACATGTTTTTGTTGATCTCAAGCCAGCGACTCCAGATAGTTGCAGATTGCGAACAAATGTATTACCTGACGAAGAAAGATTCCACAGAGGAATCGAAGAGAACACCATTTCCCAGGAACTGCTCCACTATCTCAAGCAGCAAACCCAGATGGTTCCCCCGGTAATTCCGGAGATGCCGCGCATTCAGAATAATATGGATAACCTTCTGTATGGTACAAACCTTGGAGACGACGAAAGAGCGAGGCAGTACATGCAGTTGCAAGACAAGTTTTTAACATTTAAACACCAGCTCAATTCTTCAACACCTGAAGCAACAATTCTGATTCACCCAAGGGCGGAAACACATTTCCAACGAGGCTATGGTAAACAATTTACCAACAGTGCCACCAATAACGATAGAACCGACCCCAGGCCAAGCACCACCACTTGAACCAACGGCAAAGGAGCCAGCCCCACATTCCTTATCTACCATGGCAACTTCCACGCCCGCACCTCCCTCTCTCCCTCCCTCCGTCGATCTTAGCTCCCCCTCCCACAGTCGAAACGCTGTCGCCAGCCAAAAAGCGTAAACGCCCACAATTAAAATTTGTAAATTACATGGACGGTGATCCGAAGAAGCTTTCAAGACGATCTAGACGTTTACACAGATAGTCACCTAACAAGTGTTCCAAATATCAAGACGACGATTGATTTTTTCCTGACCGCACGAAGTTCAAGAGGATGACTGACGTTTATTCATTTCAAATCACTCCCTGTATTGATTTTGTATTCGCTGAGAAAAAAAAGGCAAGAAAGTTTATGTTTGTCTCTCAAGAAACGTGTAATTCATATTAGTCGCGTGTTTAATTGATCCCTCCGAGCTCTTATTGTTGTTATTTCAATGGCAGTGGTTTTAAGGATGTCCAATGGGCTTCTTTACTGTAAAGTTTGTATGCAAATATGGGGCAGTTTAGATCATTTGCGTAATGCGTTATTGAGCGGAAAGCAAGATTGACGCTACCAGCGGAAAGCGCGTTTTTATTTTGGAAACATCGGGTGCGGGTAAAACGCTGGCCGGGTTGTTGCATTTTCTAAAAAAACAAAACAAAAAAAACAAAAAAACAAAAAAAAACATTAAGACCGTTATATTAAAAAATTAAAAATAAATAAGTAAAGGAAAGATATAAAAAGTTCAATAAATAATAAATTAATTCGTTTTTTTTTTCAATATTCTTGCGACGTATGAACTGATTAAATTGAACGCTCCTGAAGCTGAAAAGGGAAAATTGAAATGGACAACAAAGGCGTAACGCCACTGTAACTGAGATGTCACGTTTATTTGCTACTTCATGATTGTATATCAAAGTGCCGTGTTTTTCGCTCGTGTGTCATTGCATTTTTGGCGTATATGGTGCAGTTTCTTGTATGTGGTCACCCTCAAAAGTACCATTTGCCTGAAAGGGATAACACGTAAGTTATTGCAAGTCATTTTTAATCTATTATATAAGCATATCTGGAATCAAAAAAGCATGCGTCTGAGTTGATAAATTAAGCCTTTCGAAGCAAACAAGACGCCTGTTGGCTTTAACGTGGGATGTAATATTTGATGGAAAAATTAGTTTTTGCCGTTGTTGAAATGTCACGATTTGGGATGATCACATTTTGTTTACAACGTAGGGCTCTTTACCTTGGATTGTAGTATCGATACATGAATATAGTTTGCAATCGACACGATGAAAAGCGCTATCATATTTGTGGGTTTTAGGTACCCCCCGGGAATACACAGTCGACCGGCTCACATTTGCCTTCCTTTTCTTAAAAAAAGCCATTTAAGCCATGCTTTTGGATATTCAAAATTAAAAATTTACTGATTAGTAATGGCAAGAGTTCTTTTTTTTTTTTACAATACTTTATTTCAAAATACCTAGAATAGATATTAAGAAAAAGGAAACCCAGAGGTTAACCCTATATTAAGGATCTCCTAGCAATCAATAAAAAAATATACATCATTACAGTAATAAATAAAAAAATATATACATCACTACAGTAATAAGAAAATATACATCAATAAAAAAAACTAGTTATTTTAAAAAATATATAAAAATCACAGAATTATCATTAAAAAAGTATATTCAATAAATAACATGTGATTCTTCAATCTTAGTTTAAACTTGTTGACATTTGGACTATCACGACAATTGATTACCTTATAATAATAATAATAATAATAATAATATAATTATGGCATTTATATAGCGCCATATACACTAGCTGCTCCATGGCGCTTCACAATTCTACAGTTAAAAATTTTGTAAAAAGTTATAAATAATATTTATAATTTATAATATCATTACGAACGAGGCGCCAAGATGGCTGCCACGCGTGTTTTAGCTCCGCTTATTTTATTTTATTCTATTCCATGGGATACTGTTTATGATGTGTATCTACCGCACAGAGGTGGTCGTAGGGTGTATGATGGAATTAGCACTATTTTGAAAGGTTGTGGTAACCTCAACGAATATATTTTGGATTTTGCTGTCGAACACGTGGTGGTTCGTCGAGTGAAATTACATCGGCATCGAAACGCTACCTGCTGTTTACCACTTTGCAAATGGAGTAAACATGGTCCGATATCGCTTGTCATTCCTGGCCATGACCCGCCGCTGGAAATTACTATTTTCATGGATATTGCCAAGAATCCTGGTCCAATT